>SDVV010008417.1:0-17222 GCA_016164225.1 Gammarus roeselii | reverse complement strand
TATATGTCCATACGCCGGTGCGCACAGATAGTATCGTCGAAATTGGTACAAGGTTCACGGCAACTCGGACTACGCCAGCTCCGACAGCAACGCAACACAATGTTTCCAGCTACGCGGTCTATTTGATTTCAAGTACAATTTATTTAGTCAGGCAAGATAAAGACTCGGACAAAACGAATCCCCGCCTACAACCACTTAGAACTCCAGGAATTGGTACAAGGTCTATGGCTTCACGGATTAGATTGACTCCAACCGCAACGCGTCACAAGGTCTTATAGCTGCGCAATCCAGGTAAACCCCAGAAACTGCGTATGGTCCGTGCACGCGCAGCGAGCACAGAATGAAGAAAAAATACCCACTCACAAAACCACCAACACGAACTCCCGCACAAATACTCCAGCGTTATAATATTGTGAATTGTGAACAAGAAAGAGCAGGTTCGTCACGGGCAGAAAAACTGCTCAGATTACTGACTTCGCACTGATTGTTCAAGGGGATAGGGCGGGGGGGGCATTGGTCCCTTGGGTCGCAAAAGAGCCCGATGAATCCCGGAGGGTGACCCATGTCCCCCGGGTCTTCCCGAGCTCCTCGAGTCCCCCGAGACCCCCCGCCCCAGCTCATCTCGGCTTGTCTCGAATCCTCTCGGCCCGTTTCAGCTCGTCGCGCCCAATTCGACTCGCCTCAACATGCTTCGACTGATCTCGACGCACCTCAACCAGCCTCGACGCGACCCTCGCCTCTTGCGCCAGCAATCCGCGGACTGTAATGGTTAATTGTCCAACTCAAGCATCTCACATAAACGTTTTTCTGTGAATGGGTTTTCCAGCGCTGAGAGGGGGGAGCAGAGGTTCCAGGATTCAGAGGGGCCTCTGTAGGGTTCCACAGTTTCTCAAAAGGCTCCCAAAGGGTCTCAAGGGTGTCCCAAAGGGTCCCAGAAAGATCCAAGTGTACCACCCCAAATCCACCTGATCTCCCAAGTCCCCCGGGTTCCCGAAACCCCGGGTCCCCGAGTCCCGCGGATCCTACGAGTACCTCCTCTCCCTGGGTCACCTTGTCTCAACCAACCTCGATGCATATAATAAAAATAACCAATGCAAAATTTATCACCATGAAAAAAGGGCAGAAAAAAATAATAGAGCCTAAGCAAGAAGAAATAATAAAATACTAAAATAAAGTGTTAATGATCTATAAAATGAATAATCATCCATCCACCCCAACAACATATGAAAAAGTGTTTGTCGCTGAGATGTTTTTAGCCGCCGTTGACGGGAACATGAACGTACTCATTTGTCCCATAGAACTGGCAAGTCTCATGTGTGACACTATAAATTGCTCGATAATGCTGTACAACTGACGTTCAATGTGTTTAATATTAAAATAAATATGTACCCTGAATTTGATGTGTATTATAGGATTGAGGCAGACACTAGCCTACTCCTTTGTTCCAAGGAACTAGCAGTTCTCATGTGTAACCAATTGCATTACTCGAAACTGTTGAACCCTGAATTTGATGTGTATTATAGGATTGAGGCAGACACTAGCCTACTCCTTTGTTCCAAGGAACTAGCAGTTCTCATGTGTAACCAATTGCATTACTCGAAACTGTTGAGCCCTGAATTTGATGTGTATTATAGAATTAGGAAACTCTTTGTAAAACACCAGAATACCATTTCATTGATGGTAAATAATATCTGGACTACCATTGTATACTACGAATAATATTCGTACACAAATCAAACTGACTGTATCAGTTTCCCCTACAGACCATCTCATAGGGACCAAATTATGCTATAGGTATTCATTTCCAACTTCTACTCTATTTTGTTTGTTTTAATTGATGTTCCACGTCAGGTCACTCTTACCCCTTTCCTTTCCTTCCTGCACTCTCACCCTGACGACATCGATCGACCGGGTGTAAATGCTGAGCTCAGGATCGCCCTGGAGTTAGAGCTAACGTCTCTTCAAGATGATGCTACTGTCAAATTTGCCAACAGCATCCTACTACGGTGGCTGGTATGTCTCGGCAAAGCCTGACACTTGGCACAGATGTAGGGCTGACCACTTTGGCCACAGGTGTAGGACTCATTACATGTGAAGGACTTATTACATGTGTAGGACTTACTACATGTGGAGAGCTTACCTCAGTGTAGGACTAACCACAGGTGTAGGGCTAACCACAGGTGTAGGCCTAACTGGAGGTGTCCACCTAACACCAGGTGTGAGGTGTGCCACTCATGATGTACCTAACAACATCTTATCTGGCAGGTGTGTCTTATAGAACTCCTAAAGATGGAGGAGCTATTTTTATAATTGGTCAACAGGTCCCATAGTCTGTGTATCCTCTCTTCCCATTGATAGCATCATCAGTTTAGAAGGAAATGTTCATTTGAAGCATTGTCAACCTTTGATAATATGATGCAGCATATTTATACCACTAGATGCTATCTAAAAATTCATGTTAACACAGTTCACATCTAACATTTAAAAAAAATTCAAGTATGTGTTAGGATACTGCTAGGCAAATATTGTGGCTAGATCTGCGGTATTATTTGTCTCAGAAATGCTTCACAGGGTTGCAGAGAGCACGTCTTTATTGCAATCAGCTGATAACTTCCCCACTACGCATTGATTACAAACTGTCGTCTAATCGTTTGGGCACCGACGCCTTATAATTAATATCGGGTGAACACATTACCGCTTACGCTTTCAAACTTTGTTATCTAATATTTAGCTCATTCATACATGTAAGTAATACTTATAATCTCGGGTGAACACATTACCGTTTACGCTTTAAAACTTCGTTATCTAATGTTTAGCTCGTTCATACATGTAAGTATTACTAATAATCTCGGGTGAACACATTACCGTTTACGCTTTCAATATTGTTATCTAATATTTAGCTCATTCATACATGTAAGTAATACTATTATTACATGATGTGAACAAGTGTATCGTGTTATGTTTTTCTTAGACACGTGTTTTCTTGAACAAGTGTGCCAAGTTATGTTTGTCTTAGACACGTGTTTTCTTCAACAAGTGTGCCGTGTTATATGTCTTAGACACGTGTTTTCTTGAACAAGTGTGCCGTGTTATGTTTGTCTTACACACTTGTTTTCTTGAACAAGTGTGCCGTGTTATGTTGGTCTTAGATACGTGTTTTCTTCAACAAGTGTGCCGTGTTAGGTTTATCTTAGACACGTGTTTTCTTGAAGAAGTGTGCCGTGTTATGTTTGTTTTAGACACGTGTTTTCTTGAACAAGTGTGCCGTGTTATGTTTGTCTTAGACACGTGTTTTCTTGAACAAGTGCGCCGTGTATGTTTGTCTTAGACACTTGTCGTCATCAACAAGTGTGCCGTGTTATGTTGTCTAAGACACGTGTTTTCTTTACCAAGTGTGCCGTGTCATGTTTGTCTTTGACACATATTTTCTTGAACAAGTGTGCCGTGTTATGTTTGTCTTAGACACGTGTTTTCTTCAACAAGTGTGCCGTGTTATATGTCTTAGACACGTGTTTTCTTGAACAAGTGTGCATGTTGTGTTTGTCTTAGACGTGTTTTCTGAGTTTTTGGAAGCAGTGAAGTCATCAATTTATTTTACTTTATGCATTACGTCAATTATTTACCAGTGCGCCTAATCATTACCTCAAGCAACGTCATTTTAAAATGTTATTCAGCTAGTGTGAAAATTCCATTCCTATTGTTTGTTCCGCTTCATGCTCACCCTGTAAATATGTGATATCTCTGTTGCGCGTTTAGCAGCGCTCGTACGGGTCTGGGACCTCAAAACTAGGTAAAAAGGGAACAAATTTGGCAAGAAATGTCCCTAAATATTTGTTTCTGCGATAAAATAGTAACCTAAGAGTGACTTATTACAACATTAAAACTGTGCACAATCATGAAATTGAATGCTATTTTTGTATCGCTCCTCTACTAGCAGGATGAATTGCAACTGAATAATTCAATTAAACGGAAATAAATCACTTCCAAAGTTCAATATTTAGTTACTCTGTGAGAAAATATATCAGTCAGAAAAACTATTTTCATCATACACTCAATACAAAACTACGTACTCATTTCGTAATTGAGTCATCTTGCAGTGTGTGATGGCAATATTTTTGTTATCCATAGTAATACTATATAATCATTATTTCTTTTGTTACCTAGAGATGTTTATTTAAAACAAGCATTTTCAGGTAACAATGCAAATAATGATTGAGCTGTGCAGATTACAACACTAATTTCCTCATTAGGTGAGTGTGGTACTAAATAAAGGTGTTAACTGTGGGGCCCACCTTGGTGCTGTTGGATACCATAGGGTAGTAGTGGCTTCACGCTGACGTGTTACGTTATGTTGCGTGCAACCGGATATATTTGTTCTACCTTAAGAGAGTGACGGATGAACCTTTCCTACCTCAACTAACTTAGGGATGCGTGGTTCTAGCCCGCCGGGAAACGTACGAGTCACTCTTGGGCACGTAGTTCTAGCCCGCCGGGCAACGTACGTGTCACTCTTGGGCACGTGGTTCAAGCCCGCCGGAAACGTACGTTTCATTCTTGGGCACGTAGTTCTAGCCTGCTGAGCAACATACGTTTCACTCTTGGGCACGTAGTTCTAACTCGCCGGGCAACGTACGTGACACTCTTGGGCGCGTAGTTCTAACCCGCCGGGCAACGTACGTTTCATTCATGAGCACGTAGTTCTAGCCCGCCGGGCAACATACGTTTTACTCTTGGGCACGTAGTTCTATCCCGCCGGGCAACGTACGTGTCACTCTTGGGCACAATTTTTAAATATTCAAAGACGTCATCTGTAATCATTATGCTGTATGTATCGACTAGCCCATCATCACCACCACGGCTCCCGAAATAAAGGTAAATTTGCATACTAACGATGCTGCCCTCAAATCTGAACTATGCAACTGTGTGTGTTCTAATTCGAGCATGGTTGTAAGCCCTAGGCATGCCAGATCTTGTAGTAAAATGCTAAATGAATCTAACATTTGACATCCTAAGCAAGATTCAGATTATTCAGGAATTATATCAAAATAGTTTGTAATAAATTATAAACAATTAGTAAAAAAATATCAGTGTCACTTTGCAATGCCGATAATTACTTGTAGTAACATTTTGGATCCTTTTGTTTGTTTAAATAGGGACCTACGGTGACGTAGTTGAAATAGTGACCCAGTACGAGCCCTGGTATAGGAACATTCACATAAGCCTAGTTCGTATTAGTGATTTTTTCACATATTCATTTCCGCATGAGCTACCAAAACCAAATTCGTTCCTTTCTGTGTATGGAACCGCAGTGAAGAAAGCGCCGCTGTGGACAGAAGAAGCTTTTGGACGACAAAAATGTGCACCACGCCACACCACAACACAACCCGCAGAACAGTAGAGTGATCCAACGTCACGGGTCCACTAGTGGGGATCTTATTAAAATGTTGAGTTTTTGGGATAATATTAAGCTGTGAAATTGTCGGGATATTATCAGTCTGTTAATTTGTTGGGTTATTACTAAGCTGTTGAGTAATAAACATTAGTCATCAATAACTGTGATCTAGTGTAATAAAGTTAACGAGCCTTATACGAGTTTCAATATCCCCTGTATATATCACAACTTCTTGACGCGTCCACATCTCAATAATTATCGAAGGTCTACTTCGACCCTCAATCTTCAACAATCCTCATACTTTTGTAAGTATAAGAGAGCGAAATTTGTCCAATCTTCGGCCCCAACAGACACGGCTTTACAGGACTTCAACATCACACAATGCGCATCAATTGACTCAATCACAAAATCCTTGCAACCGCCGATTGTTTAGACAGCACATACCTGCTGGGTTCGTCCGTGGTTTCAATCCAAAAATTGTTGGCCCCATAAAGCGCAAATTTTCGCTTCGAAATAGCCTCCGTAATTTACCCTCCAACGACGACAGAGTCATGCAGATTTAAACTCTCAATTCAGATAGAAGCATTAGTGAAGAGCACACGACCCGATGGCGGGAAGTGCTGGCAATCACCAACTTCCGAACCACGCCATCAAAATTATGGAAACTGACCAGGAGCCTCAACAACTCAAACAAAAACATATTGAAGCACACGAGACTATCTTACCACCAAACACTCACACCATGCCATCAGACAAACGACAAGTAGAATATTATTGAAGCACACGAGACTATCTTACCACCAAACACTCACACCATGCCATCAGACAAACAACAAGCAGAATATTATTGAAGCACACGAGACTATCTTACCACCGAACACTCACACCATGCCATCAGACAAACAAAAAGTAGAATATTATTGAAGCACACGAGACAATCTTACCACCAAATACTCACACCATGCCATCAGACAAACAATAAGAAGAATTTTCAACGAACACTTGACAAGCACCTGCCAGCTATCACACCATCCAGACAATAGGATAATACTCAAGCAGCTTCACAAATTACAGATAGACCCTCTCTATTCATCAGCCATGATAGATACAGACACTAGGCCGCATCCCCCAGAAAGGGGGGTGGCCGACGGCAAGGCGTACCTCACACTCTCATGCGCTCACACTCACACAATTTGGCCCTTTTGTTCTAAAGGGTCCGGCTGGTACCCCAGCAACATACACTCTAGGTCACAAGTGCAGTCCGAGGAACCGTTGTCAGCAGCAGGGCCCGCCAATTTTCACTGGTTTACCCTTGCCGCGTCATAATTCAGTTATCTCCACATGGGAGCCCAGATACTTAAAACACTAAACTTCCTTCAAGAGCTCTCCATTTAGGCTGACACTAATTTTGCTCGCATCGACAGTCCTCGAGCACTTCATTACATTATTCTTACCCACGTTCACTCGAAGCTTCCTCCTCTCACACACTACCAAACTCTGACACTAGCCTACATAGCTTCTCCTCTGAATCCGCAACCAGGGCCGTATAATCAGCAAATAGCAACTGGCTCAACTGCCAACTCCGCCCATTCGCTTCCAACAGTTCCAAGCCACGACCCAGCACACTCGCGTTCACCTCCCTGACGACTCCATCCATATAGAGGTTGAACAGCCAGGGAGACATCACGCATCCTTTTTCAGTCCCACTTTCACTGTGAATTATTCACTCACCTCGCTTCCCACTCTGACAACTGCTCGGCTGCCAGCATATAAACTCTGCACCGCTCTCAACAGATGTCCGCTCACTCCATACAGACGCAACATCCACCACAGCGCTTACCTGTCAAACCTGAAGTATGCCTTCTCCAGATCTATGAAGGCCCAGAACACATCCTTTCCTTTGGCAAGGTACTTCTCACAGACCTGTCTCACTGCAAAAATCTGCTCGGTGCTACCTTTACCACTCCTAAAGCCAAGCTGTTCCTCTCCAATTGCGTAGTCCGTACAGTATCTAATCCTTTTGATCAGCCCTCTCCCGTACATCTTACCAACCACACATAACAGACTGATACCTCTCGAGTTGCAGCATTCATTTTTATCTCAATTGCTCTTATATAGCGGAACAATGCAGGCACTGCGCCACTCAATCGGTACCACGCCTGCCACAAAACAAAAGTTCAGTAACCTCACCAACCATTCGACAATCGTTACTCCATCCTTCTCCAGGTACTCGGTCGCAACGCCATCCAAACCAGGGGCTTTCCCTGCTTTCATCACGTCCACCGCCTCCTGCACCTCTTCCCTGGTACTGTCCGCCACAAGTATTTCTCACAAAACTGGCATCCGAGCACCACCACCAACAGCAACAATGTCAGCCTCGACTTTCAACTACTCATCAAAATACTCGGCCCACCTCTTCCGTACATAACCACTTCCCAACAACAACTGGCCATTTTCAATTTTCACCACTTCTTCCTTTCCGGTCTCTCCCTGAACGATTAGCAAACCCATGGGTTTGCTAATCGGAACAAGCCCATGGAACTTCAGGACCAACTTCCATAAGAACTTACAAATTCACGTTGAACTTGGACGAACTACAAATGATTACCAAAGAGTGTAAACTGCCCAGGACCAATCCATCCAGTGAATCATCTTCTAAAATGCTAAACTATACACTTGCCAGGGTTCAATGACGAAATTCCACAGAGATGCAGTACGGATTTACACCTCTTAAACAGATATTCCTATGATTATCGTGGAAAAAAAAATCATACAAAAATAATAAAATAACTAAGTACTCCTCTACTCTACCCTAGCCGACAATAAAAAATTGCAATACACTAGGGTATCCATCATAGTAAATACTGTTTACCTAAACAAATAACGGTAAACGCAACGAGCTTCTGCCTAGGGGACTCTCTAACTCCTCATAAACATTGAAGTATGGTCCTGCACTAAATATACAATGAGCTACCAAAGTTTGTAACAAATCGAATCTATCTATCTATAATATCCACGTCAAACATTGTACCAGGCTGTAAAAAAAAATATATATAACACTAAAAATATACAACATGTAACTAAATTATACCTGAAATAATGTTCTACATTGCCGATACAAACGTAATAAATCCTAATATTTCTATAACTGTATTAAATACCCAATACCTTGCATCAAAGATGGAAACTGTACAAAGAACATACAAAACTGAATGAAATATACTAAAACGCTCGAGTTATAATGAAGCAAGAAGATCAATTCTCTATCACACTTCGTGGTAGCTGTTGAAGTCTCCGAACGGAAGAGTACGGGATGATGCAGTTGGTTAAGCAGATCGGTCATAAGTGCCTGCGAGAGATCGTGGCTTCGTGACGAGTAGATAGATCCCACTGTAATTGGTCCTGAGATGCATATCTTCACTGCGACAGCTCGGAGTTCTGTTCTCAGAGGAAGGAGGTGATGAGGTATGCTTTGATGAATCATAAATGCCACTCCGCCGTGGGCAGTCACATTATTGTGACCTTCACGACGATGTATGACATATTGAGGGATTGTAAAGGTGGCGATGTCACAGAGTTTGATCTCCTGGAGGCTTACCACCAAAGGGTCATGAGTGGAGATAAGAGATAATAATTCATCTTTCTTGCTTTTAAGTCCCTGGCAATTCCGTTGATGTATTGTACTATTGTTCATTTCGGATGTTTCACGCTCAGATCTTGATGGTTCGGAGCGGTCGTGTGGTTAGATCTTGATGGTCCGGAGCGGTCGAGTGGTTTGTAGAAGCTTTCGTGGTGTTCGTGTCTATGAGGCATGGGTGTCTGAGATAGCGAGCGTTCGCAAGAGCGTCCGCTTTCTGTAGAACGTGATCTCCTAGACTCACTGCGTTCTCAGCTGTGAGTGCTCTTTTAGGAGAAGGAGGACGAGGGAGAAGGAGGACGAGGGAGTACGATCTTTGCGTTTGCTTCTTGAGCGAGCGCGTTTCTCTTCTTTGGAAGGTTTTTTAAACATTACGATGGGCTGAGTAGTAGTCGTTGGGATATTTGAGTCCGGTGCGGTGCATGGTCGATCAGTGATTTCGGGTATCAGTTCTTCGTTGAAGATTTTTAACGCGACCTCGCGCAGGCGATGGTCGTTCTCTCTTGTGAGATGTTCTGGTGTCGGGCATGATAGCTAAGGGTTGAATACCTCACTTTGGTTTTTGCTGGATGCAGATGTTGTTGTTGTTGTTGCTCAACTCCAGCTCCCCCTGCAATGGAGGAGCCAAAGCCAGTCCACAACCCGAAGCCCTGGAACCCACCGACATGTGCATGTTATGGATGTTTTAGCAGATGCAGGCATTTATATTATGCCTACATCCCTGAGGAAGTTGATGCCGTCTCTCGGGTGTTCCCACGAATCACGCACCGACTTGATAGTGTAGTAGAGTCGGTCGGGTGCTACGGCTGGGCACGACGTCATGACTTGTTCGACCGTATCGGGCGAACCCCTGCATCTCAGAGAAAGGTTGGAAGACACATTCCCCAGTCTATGCTGGTATTACTGGAAGGCCGTATGATGCCCGCACCTCAGCCGCGACAGGTGGACCCGGTTACCTCTGGGCCATCCCAACTCCTCCACGTCCACCTCAGGCGGGTGACCCCCAGAGCTGTGTTAACTCTGTGTTCGCCCAAGAAAGAGCTGTGAAGTGTGTGTGTATCTTGTTTGTGCAAATATGTCTTGTCTGTAGGACGAGGAATGGTCGTGTAGTGATGGCCGATGGGGTGCGGTCGCAGTTTAGACGGTCAAAAGTCGTTCGACGCTCTGATCTAGGCGAGCCGTGGTTCGTGGGCTGTTGCTTGCTTTTTGCTTCATGACGAGAGGGCGTCGCGTATCCCGCGGTCGTCGGAGGAGAAATCTTCGTCTCTTCGCCTTTAGATTTTTGTGTAAGTAATCCTCTCTTCGTGGTTGACTGAAGCAGCATCCATCGCAGTGCTTGCCCGGGCACTGGTGGATTGATTGTTTGAGACGCCCGCCGGGCTGGTTGTGGTAATGTTAATACTGGAGAGGGGTGTTAAGGCCACGTCAATAGGTTGTGTTGACGGTACACGAGTGTCGTCTGATGGGGTAGGCTTAGTTGTAGATTTAACTGCTTTCGTCGTGAAAGATTTGTATGGCTTGTTTTCTTGCGACTCTGCAGTCGTTTTGTATGATTGTCATTGCTTTTTGGTTCATGTGCTTTAAGCAGTCGCGGTCGCCTGCCTCATGGAAGCATGAGCAGTGGTAACATTTAGGTTGGCGGGGCTGTGCAGTCCTTTTGGTCATGCCCGCCTAAGCACTTCTTATATCGTTGGGATTTGTATGGTTGGCAGTATTTGACGACGTGGCCGTATTCAAGGCTTTTTTTGCTCATTGCAGATCATGTCGCCACTGGGTAAGTTCTTGTTTTTCATTATTCGCCCGGGATTACAATGAATTCCAGTGTGTCGCGTGCTGGGAAAGTGATTTGATATGCGGTGGTGTGGGTGTTCCGTGGTTTGATCCATTCTGTTAGAGAAACGTTGGTGACTCCGTAATCCTTTGCTAACCCTGCTGCAAAAGCTCTTAGGTCAGTTTTTGGGAGTGTAGTTGGAAGTGTATATAATTCGTCTTGTAGCGTTGAAGAACGGATGCATTTCGACAGTTACTTTGTGTTTGTCTATTTTGTTAATTTTCGGTATCGCGTTACTTAGCTCGATATTCACGACATGAGCCAGATACTTCTTTCCCTGTCGGCTTATGATTTTCGGTCTACCTCCCAGTTGTTTGGAGAGCAAGTTCATCATGGTGAATGGGTTTGTTGAGGTAGCAACTTTGCTCGCACCGCAATCTACAAGCGTTTAGAGGAAGTGGGTAGGGAATGGTGCTGATCTTTTCTCCTGGGTGGGATGGTCAGCATGGGGGGAGCGAATCGCGACCGCAGCCTCTCGTCGCCCATCTTTGTGCTCCATTTGCTATTGCTGTCTCCGCGTTCCGTAGGGTGGCCGTTTACTTTGCAGTGAGATTCTTCGGATAGGCACGAAAAGGGATCGTCCCGTTTGTCGTGATCGTCTTGGGAGCAGTGTGAGCATCTATGCTTACCGTGAAATCTCAGCTCGTGTGTCCGTATTTCTGGCATTTATAGCATCGCATCGGACGTTTTCGAAGGATGGAACCTTGGTTTTGGCGTCAAAGTATGTCTATGTAGTCAAGTGTGGTGAGGCAATTGAATTAAAGCAGAAGGTCGTACTGGTGTTTCCATTTGGTTTGATTTTTTGGTGCGATTTTCGCTTCAACTTTACATTCCTCGTATTGAACGAGTCCGGTGATGAACTCGTCTGCATTATCAGTCGGGAGACCCTCGATGTATATCAGGCCTGAACACATAAAAAAGTTGGGTGTGGTATGATTTTGCAAGGCTTTCCGCATTTTCTGTTTTTGGAGAGTATAGTGTCACCTTGAAGTTTTGTGTCTACATTAATGGTGAAGCCATCGTCACCGCTGGCGGTGATGTTGAGAATTGGACGGCCAGTCATGGAGCATAGTTCTTCTCGTAGTGTACATGGGCAAACATCAGGTCTGTCATTGACATTAAATGTAATTTTCAAGTGATCGGGAAATTTAGGGCCGTTGTTGAATAGGTTGTGGTTATCAAATCTAGTGTATTGTCTCCTTCTATCATTTCTTGGTGTTTGGACATAACGAGTTTCGGTTGGGAGGAGAGCGATGTTATCAGAGAGGCTAGAGGAGGAAGCACACGAACAGGTCACGGGTTCTCTGGCTTCTATCCTCCTCATCAGCTCCTCTAGTCTAGTATTCATAGTTGCGAAAAGGTTTTCGAGTTTAGTGAGGCGTTCACCGATTTCAGTAGAGGGCGCCGAGCAGTCCTCAGTCCCCAGCACGGGTAGGCCCATAATTTTGTTCATCTTGCCTAGGGCATTCTGCATTCCGATCATATTTGTGTCCAGCTTCGAGAAGCGTTCATTGGTGTCATCGACTGCGACTTGAGTCAGGTCTCCCGTCGACGAGGAATTTCTGAGGGGTTCGACGTTCTTTCGTGCTGATGAGTTTGCGTACGACGCTCTAGAGGGGCCATCAGCCCCTCTCCGATAGGGCTTGGTCTTGCCCATCGTTTGATCTCCGGCTTCTACCCGGGGTTCTGGGTGACTGAAGGTGGGGTCTTCTTTACATGTAAATGTATATAAGCATATTTATATGTTCTAAAAAATAACCTAAATACAATCTTACAACTAGACTTAAAGCTAAATATATTTTTTTACGATTTTTTTATAAACTTTTTTGTTACCGAAGTCTTGGAGCTTTTTAAATTTCAATTGGTTTAGATTCTAATTGGAAAACCCCGGTGTCAGTGGGGGCTCACTTTTTTGTGCACCAAGGGGGGATGTAACTACAAACTGAAAGGGGGGACAGTCTGGGGATCTTTCAAATCAGAACCTATGTACACAAACGGACAAATTAAATTTTGGTATTTAACGAGGACGTCACGGGAAAGCGGGTGAACCCGGGATATCCCTCTGAGGTGCCTCATTGTTGTTGCTACAAAGAGATGGCATTCGATCTCTCCAAGTTGAAAACTTCAACCTTTACGAGACGATATTCAGTCTTTGAGCGATATTCGGCTTAGAGCGATGACCGGCTCTTATTTCGATACAGCAAAAAAAAGGAGCTTCAATACACTGAAACCTTTGGAGCTTAGACGCGAAGAACAGTATGCAATGTTAATTTCAAACTCGTCAGTCGTCCGTCATTGGTTACGATCCAGCCTCTGCGCAAAGCTCAGAACCCAAAAAAATTTTTACTCCTCGAGTTAGAACTATCTGACTTAAAAATTCACAAAAGTCATCACTATTTTGTCTTTTTGTACGCAGAACAACAGAGTATTGAATATTATAATCTAATTGTCTCTGAAAGTAAGCAAGAGATGGACCAAGTCTTTCAAGATCATAACGAGTTCGCAAACCAGAAACGATCACGTTGCACAGTTAGGAATCGATCCTGGTGATCAGTGTCCGTGAATTCAATCCTGGTGATCAGGGCCATTGTATTCGATCTTGGTGATCAGGGCCAATGTATTCGATCCTGGTGATCAGGGTCAATGTATTCGATCACGGTGATCAGGGCCATTGTATTCAATACAGGTGATCAGGGCCATTGTATTCAATCCAGGTGATCAGAGCCATTGTATTCGATCATGGTGACTAGGGCCATTGTATTCAATCCTAGTGATCAGGGCCATTGTATTCGATCTTGGTGATCAGGGCCATTGTATTTAATCCTGGTGATCAGGGCCAGTGTATTAGATCCTGATGATCAGGGCCATTGTATTCGACAGTGGTGATCAGGGCCATTGTATTCAATCCTGGTGATCAGGGCCATTGTATACGATCATGCATGGTGATCAGGGCAACTGTATACGATCATGCATGGTGATCAGGGCCATTGTATACGATCATGCATGGTGATCAGGGCAATTGTATACGATCATGCATGGTGATCAGGGCCATTGTATCCAATCATGGTGATCAGGGCCATTGTATCCAATCATGGTGATCAGGGCCATTAAATACGATCCTGGAGATCAGGGCCATTGTATTCAATCCTGGTGATCAGGGCCATTGTATTCGATCCTGGTGATCAGGGCCATTGTATCCGATCATGGTGATCAGGGCCATTGTATCCGATCATGGTGATCAGGGCCATTATATCCGAGCATGGTGATCAGGGTGATTGTATTCGATCAGGGTGATCAGGGCCATTGTATTCGATCAGGGTGATCAGGCCATTGTATCCGATCACGTGATCAGGGCCAATGTATCCGATCATGGTTATCAGGGCCATTGTATCCGAGCATGGCGATCAGGGCCATTGTATCCGAGCATGGAGATCAGGGCCATTGTATCCGGTCATGGTGATCAGGGCCATTGTATTCGATCATGGTGATCAGGGCTATTGTATCCCAGCATGGTGATCAGGACCACTGTATCCGATCATGGTGATCAGGGCCATTGTATTCGATCCTGGTGATCAGGGCCATCGTATCCGATCCTGGTGATCAGGGCTATTGTATTCGATCCTGGTGATCATGGCCATTATATCCGATCATAGTGATCAGGGCCATTATATCCTAGCAGGGTGATCAGGGCCATTATATCCAATCATGGTGATCAGGGCCATTGTATTCGATCATGGAGATCAGGGCCAGTGTATTCGATCATGGTGATCAGAGCCTTTGTATTCGATCATGGTGATCAGGGCCATTGAATCCGAGCATGGTGATCAGGGCCATTGTATCCGATCATGGTGATCAGGGCCATTGTATTCGATCCTGGAGATCAGGGCCATTGTATCCAATCATGTTGATCAGGGCCATTGTATCCAATCATGTTGATCAGGGCCATTGTATTCGGTCCCGGAGATCAGGGCCATTGTATTCGATCCTGGTGATCAGGGCCATTGTATCCAGTCATGATGATCATGGCCATTATATCCGATCATGGAGATCAGGGCCATTGCATTCGATCCTGGTGATCAGGGGCCTTGTATTTGATCCTGGTGATTAGGGTCATTGTATTCAATCAGGATGATCAGTGCAATTGTTGGTAGTCACTGCTGACCTCGGTTCTCCAACAGTATTCTCGTATCGTATTTGTTTGTTTGGTAGCGCCACCACTGCCAGCAGAGCGCCTGGCGAGTCCTAGTGTCGCTCAATGGGTGAGAATCATGACTCCTTATTCTCAGGCAAACTATTTCATAAGCTGTAATGACTAAGCTCCGCATTAACATGCATGCCCATTACATGCTGCTGTGCTTGCAAGGTAAAATGGACCAAATCAAGAATAACTAATCCAGTATGAATCTGCCTCCTGCGTAGTGGGCACGAGGATCACAACTATAATAAGAAATATTGTACCACGATAGGGGTTCGATTATTGCTAAATGCACAGTCTTACCAAAGAGGTGTTGGTCAAGTTTGTTCATGACATATCACGTCTTAGTGGTGGATTAAAGGTAAAAATTTGGACATCCGCGGATGCGGATGTGAATATCGTATAATGAAATTTGCAAATGCGGACATTTAATGATATTCACGCGAGGGCAGAGATTTCACCACATTACTATTCGATACGCACCTCTTTGTCGGTTGATACGAACCCGATCAAAATGAAATTGTAAACAAAATGTTATTGCGAAAGACTCCGTTAGTCTAATTAAAGGTGAACTTTAACCCCCAATAACGTTTCCGGCCTTTGGACTTTGTTAGTTTGATTAAAGGAAAACTATCACCCCTAATCAACATTTCCTGCCTGCTGACTTTGATAGTCTAATTGGAGGTAAACTTTCACTCCCAATCAACGTTATTTGACTGCTGACTTTGTTTGTTTAATTAAAAGTAAACTTTCACCCCCCATTAACGTTTCCTGCTTGCTGACTTTGTTAGTCTAATTAAAGGTAAACTTTTACTCCCAATCAACGTTTAGTGCCTGCTTTACAGTACATACCGTCGCTTTTATGAAGATTTGAACTTCATCTGAAACTATGTGAATGCATGTTAGGGGTTCAGCCTTAAGACGGCAACATTGCTTGAATCGCTCCATCTGACAACTGTACGGAGTTGAAGTGTACTCTTTCGAAATTAGGTAATAGTTTTGAACATTATTTCATTTCGAGATGCTTGCCTAGAAAATTGTAGAATCTGATTGTACCAGCTGTACCGCCTGATCATAGATTTATTTATATAAGGGACGCAAACTTTTCACCACCTAGTAGTGACTGAATTTTCCGAAAGCTGTTTGACACATTGTATTGAATCGAGGATGTTCGAACGTAGCCTGCTTGCCAAAAAAACATATCTTAGCCGAGGTATTTAAATCTCGGTTACTTCATGATGTGAATAACATCAGATTTGAGTCTCCAGGGTATGTTAGAGCCAACAGATCGGGCGACCGTTACAAACGATGTTCGATACGATCTGCTGGAAATCATTTATTGAACGCAACTGTGATACGCTTCACTGTTCATCAATATTCAATTATCAGCGCTAGCATCAATTCATAACTCTAATTGAACAGCTTTGATTCAAGAGTTCGTCTGTAACTTATTGCCAAGACTGCTAATTGTGTTCTACGTCGTGTGGAGGATTGTAAGGCTACCTTGCCGTCGGCCAATCTCCGGCTTGGATGCTGCTGCCGTGTGTGTGCATATTGCGCAGGACAGCGATTGACGTTCTGTATTGTCTCACAACGCAACCACCGTCAGTCACCATTAAAATGATGTCGAAAATGATCTCAGAAGTGACCAACAAGAACGCATCATTTCCATTGCTATTTCATATTGAAAATCGTCATGATTAAAAATTTTTGGTTATTTAGACGATCTGTGCCTGATTTTATAGGAAAATAATCTAAGTGATTCACCATGCAAATAAATTGTTTTGTTTTACTGCCGTAGCCTGATGTAAAATAAACGGGATTTCGTTACTTTTGCGATACACAACCTCATAATATCCGCACCCTCCATATGCGGATACGCGTATGATGACAAATTGCAGATGTCAAATATATGCAGATGCTCCGAGGATATAGATACTGACAGATACAGACACTAGGCCGCATCCCCCAGAAAGAGGGTGGCCGACGGCAAGGCGCACCTCACACCCTTATACGCTCACACTCACACAACTTAGCCCTTTTGTGCTCAAGGGTCCGGCCGGTACCCCCTCAACATACACTCTGGGTCATGAGTGCAGTCCGAGGATCCGTCGTCAGCAGCAGGGCCCGACAGTTTTCACTGGTTTACCCCCGCCGCGTCATAATG
>SDVV010008416.1:0-17222 GCA_016164225.1 Gammarus roeselii | reverse complement strand
TGGAGACCGTTAGCTTTCTTCAGTAAGAAACTACAGCCAAGGGAAAGGAAATACTCCACCTTTGGTCGAGAATTGCTTGCAGCTTATCTATCAGTGAATCACTTCCGCTACTTCATCGTAGGCATAGACTTTGCCATCATCACCGATCATAAACCATTGGTTGGTGCACTTCACAAACGACAGGAACGAGACATTCCTCGGGAGAGTCGCCAACTCTCCTACATCAGTCAGTTCACAACTGACATCCGGCACATCGCTGGAGAAAAGAACCAAGTCGCAGACGCCTTGTCACGATGTCATGATCAAGAGGAACCAGCCACGCAACTGCCTCCTGAACCAATTGATGAGAATTGCGATTACCTTCTCACAGCAATTTTCACGGACATTGATGAAGAACGACTTCGCAAGGAACAACTTCAAGACCAAGAGTTGAAAGCAATACTCGAAGACAAGGATTCAACCTTCCGCCTACAACAAGTTGATGGGATCTACATGCACATACATGAAAATGTGTGCCGACCTTACATTCCAAAGACAATGCGCAAGGAATTTTTCCATAAAGTGCACAACATTACCACAAAGAAATAAGCTGCCTGATCAATGTACGCAAAGAAAAACGGAAACCAGTTATTCGAACGCATAGAACATAAGTAAACTACTCACGAGACACATTGAAGCATGAGTTGTGGAAAAGAGTACCATTGCTGAACGACATGCGTAATACGGACGATGTCAATATTCAATCGACCATTTTTATAGACACGTTCTCAGCGGCTCTCGACACAGTAGCACCAATAATCAACAAGAAACTTACACGCCCTCCAGTCAGCTGGATGACTCCCGAACTCAATCAGGAAATACAAAACCCAAAATATTTTCAAAGGTTTTTGAAAGGTCTAGCCAACAAAAATGTTGGAAAAAATAACACCGACTCAAATAGCACGGATTCGACCGAAGAATCGCGTGTCTTAAAAGTCCTGTGAGTGGCTTGCCAACCGATGAGGAAACGCGTAAAAAAAATAATAGGCAAAACAAAGAGAGATGCGCACCTTGCTGAATTAGAAAAAGCGAAAAACAACCCGAAGCAGAATTGGAACATCCTTTGGAACATTGTGCCCCACAAGAAACCAAAGAAGTCTTTAAATTATGAAAACCCTACAGAAATAGCAGAATCATTCAATGAGTTTTTCGCTAACGTTGGAAAGGACACATACGAAGAGGTAATGAACGAACACAACAAAACTTCCTCGGTGGTTCATGAAACCCCGGTGACGCATAAGCCAACTCGGTTCACAATTCCATCTCATAACGACTCATCCACCAAGAAGAACCAAATGTGGACACCGAGCCCGGTAAGCAGATTGGAAATTGTTACGGCTATTTATGCGCTCAAAAACACAAATTCCCGCGGGAACGACGGTATAGCATTACAGTACCTCAAGGACGGGTTAGAAATTATTCTGCCATACCTACAGCTGCTCATTAACACATCCATTGTAACAAATACCTTCCCTCAAAATTGGAAACAAGCACTAATCAAAGCTATCCATAAGACGGGGGAGGTAAACGACCCTTCAAATCACAGACCCATAAGCCTCCTGCCAGTAATTTCAAAAATCTTGGAAAAGATCATTGCACGTCAACTTCTTGACCACCTAGAAGAGGCAAACCTGATCAATGACTGCCAGTATGCATACAGACGGCAGACCTCTACTGAAGACGCGCTACTGAAAATCTCCAAACTCGTATACAAAGCTATAGACGAAAACAGTCTATCATTACTCGTGCTGCTGGACCTCTCAAAAGCATTTGACAGTGTAAATCCCCTCATTTTACTGCAAAAACTGCTACAACTGAACATCCAAACACCCTGGTTTGGAAGCTATCTCAGGCATCGGTCCCAGTCTGTCATGTCAGATGGAAAGATCACCTCTTCTCCAAGACCGGTAAATCTAGGCGTTCCACAAGGCTGGCTCGATTCTCGGACCGGTTCTTTTCCTTCTCTTTATCAACGAAATAAACTGTGGAAACCCCCTCGACAACGCCAGAATGACATTATACGCAGACGATGTTCAATTATTGTTCGTTAGACCAGCAAACGAATTAGAAAAGCTGAAGACGGATGCAGAAATAGCGCTGACCCACATAATTGACTGGTATTCCTCAAATGGGCTCAAAGTTGATACAAGTAAAACACAGTGCATCATCCTGGGATCCAAAGCAAATACACGGAGAGTTCCCGAGGATTTTGAAGGTGATTGCATGGGCGCAAAAATCCATCTTGACAACAAAGTCAAAAGTTTGGGAGTGTGGCTTGATCCCAATAGGACATTTAGACATCATGTTGATAAGCTCTGTTCCAAGCTGAATGGTACTCTAATGTTTCTCAGTCGAAGAAAGAAACAGCTCGACTTCAAGTCCAGACTTCTCGTAATCAATGCTCTGGTTTTTCACATTTAAACTACTGCCCTATCATATGGGAAAAGTGCACAAAAATCTCACTCTCAGACATTCAACGAAGCATAAACTTCACCGCAAGAGTAGCTCACGATGGGAACTTTAGAAAGAGCGATCACGTGACACCAATTCTAAAAAAACTCGAGTGGCTGAACATCCAGGAACAACTAGAGCTGAGCGAAGCAATACGAGTTTTTAAAATTCAGAACAAACTTTCCTGTTCAAACGGTGTTGTGTTGACAACTCGAAAAGCGGCCCATCAACGATCAACACGGTATGGAAATAACATTGACACCTAGTTCAGAAGAACAGAGATTGGGGCCAAAGCTTTCACGATTTCAGGTTCAAAGAGTTTCAACAAGCTACCAGCTGACATTCGGAACTGCGCAACCGTATCTTATTTCAAGCAGAAATGTAGCACTCTACTGCTTGCCCGCAGGTAGGGGCAGGCTGAGTCAAACAATTGATGACGATTAATACGGAACTGGCAACGTAACACTATATTTTCCAGCTTGCTCAGAGCATCAACACTATCACCCTGTTAACACGACTCTGTTTCATCCCCGATAGCGATAGACACAATGAGATTCATTATCCTTCTTTCGTATTTCCGCAAACCGTGTAATTTAACGTCACGTATAAAGACAGGAACCTCCTCGCACAGCGTTGCTTTTAATAAACCCTGCCCGGATCACACATGCAAGTATGACAGAACCGTTAAATGCATGTATGGCAGAACCCTCGAACTCACACCCACACATAACCAGACAACCTTTGCCTCCCAACGTATCAGGCAGAAAATCAACCAATTACGTCATCAAAACATAATGTCTGATCGCAATGCTATGTGTCATTGGGATAGACCACCTGTTTATTAGGTAATTTAAATATACTTGGCTATTTCTCCGGCTTCTCGCCATGTTTCGGAAAAGGTGATACTCATTCTCAGTTAAAAGTTAGATGCTCGCTACCGGTCACTCACAAGTCACTCGGTTACATCAAATGTATTTTAAATTTATTTCAAATTTGCGCACCCATCACCAAATGTACTTCAGATTTGTAGATCCATCCTCATGTGACTCTTAAATGTGTGTATATCTGCGTATAGACTTATGACGGTACAATAATACCATTCCATCTGTATATGAGCTCCCCAACTCACATAGGCCCATCAACACACCAAGACCCTTTGACACTTGCACTTGACGGATGAGATGAATAAAGACTGCCTACACGCAGTGATGGACTCTGTATTGTCACAATCCGACCTGATGGTCCCGCCTCTCAATACACGCACTCCAGACTGATTGCGCATATTTATATATTTTATTGTTCAATAGGCATTCTACGTGTATTTGTGCTTATGTACGTACTGTTTATACGTAATCTAGATATATATGTTTCTCGGTGTGCAAGTACGCACTCTGTTATCGTGACACAAAAATCATCACACCGGTTTGTGTATGAACACATACAAATGTAAATATATTTATTTCTTGGTTGTTTGTTATGCCAGTGGTTCTCTAACTCACATAAACACACCCATACTGTCACACTCTTTGCTGTTCAATTAATTGGGCTGTGGGTTTGAACTATAGAATCCATACTAATTACTATGCAAAAGATTCCAAGGTCATATAGCAACACCTAAACTCATTAGGATATAATGCATACTTATTGTGCACCTCAAACCTACCTTGATAGCTCTTTCGTAGTGACTCGTTAGGGAGCTCAATGTTCCCCGCGAATAACACACCACTCGTGTACGAAGAAACCTTTTTTAAGTTGATCATATATTATAATATTGATTCTTTATCTGTTTTTTTTGTCAGTGACTCTCTGTCTCGCATAGGCCCACTCATACCGTCGCATTCTTTGCTACCCAATAAATTAGGCTGTGCTGCTGAGTTAGCAATTCTCACTCTAATTGTCATATAAATGATCCCCTTGTCAAGTCGCAACACTTTATGTCAACAGGATACAGTGCATATCTACTGTGTACATTAAAACTTACCCTTATAGCTCTCTTGTCATGACATGTTTAGGCAATAGCCGTGTTCGTATGTCCAGCTAGGATAGTAAAATAGCTCCCTATCGCTCGCACACAGCTCCAACTACTTAGTTACAAGTTCTAAGCTTGTCATTTTACTTTTTTTAGATTTACTATGTATAATTTTTTTTGTTTTAAACGAAGAACATACCATATGCGTATAAATGAACTTTTTTTTATTTATTTTTTTAATTAAATAGTGAATGCAAATAGATATTGCTGGCCAGTGCAAATATAATGAAACAACAAGGCTTACCTTGGAAATTAAAATCTCTTGCCCCACAGAAGACAGGTAAGAGTAAGAGTGTTTTACAATATGTGCTACCCCATTGTCTCATGCTAGGTTTCTAAATCTAGAGCAGACTAATAATTACATTATAGATTTATACAGTAAGATATTCCCTGTATACACCTGGGCGCAAGATTTCAACCTTACACAAATGTACAGTTGCAGCTAGCTATGGGGAATTCCTCGGCAGAAGGCTATAATAGGATATTCAAATTGGTATTTTGCTCACATGGTAGCAATCTTTAGGTCTGAGTAGCAACCTACCTTGACCCGTGCCTATGTATAGATATATAGTGTAAATAACCTATTTTTCAAGTAGGGCGTCATCTTTTACAACTACCATACATCCAGTAGGAAAATTATACATTCATAATTCTTGATCATAAACGAACGTCAAATTATATTGGATGTAATTTTTGAATGGTGAAGTTTATGACTCGCATTTTATTCCTGGTAGTTACATCCATGGGGGTATACTATTTCTACTTCGTATGTCAATTAACTACATGCACCCAATCTGTCTGCCTGTTTGAGGCAGGCAGAATGGTGTGTTTGTCTTCCACGTGGCACATAGTTTGGCCAAGTATTTTTTTATGTGCAGCCTTCATTCTATGCTGCGAATTGGCGCAGAAAAAGGAACACTACCTCCGTTGTACGCCAACCTCCTTCAGGCGAGACCAAAACCAAATTCCCGACCTGACTTCTAAAAATTATAAAAGGCAACAGTGAAGATTACCCGCTGTGAGCAGCGGCGCTCTTGATTTTCTTGCCGGCTTTCCTATCTCCCTTCTTTTCCCCTTCTAAATTGCCTTGGATGTCTTCATTCAGTTAATACTCAACCTCGTTTCGTGAATTAATCAAATAACAATCGATTGGAGTCAGATTGTGCCTTGAAAGTGAAAACACCGTGTTCACTGGAATTAATACCGTTCACCGGAGCCCACTTTAACGGTAACTTTAACTTAACCGATTTGGTTTTGCCAACTGGTAACCCTTTAACCCATCAACCAATCTTACCAAGCTCACCAAACTGGTGACCTGCACCAATAACCGATCAAGGTTGACAGACAGGCAGACTGGGGGCAGGTAGTGGAATTACATGAGGGAAATAACATATCAACTTGAGATAGTTACAATGCAGTCATAAATTTAAAATATTGGCATTGCCACCGATCACTGCAGAGTAAGGTGCTAATTTTAGTTATCAATTCTGCTACTTATCAAAGTAGTATTGCAATTTCAACATTATATTTGTATATGAAACAAACGGGCATACAGGAAAAATATTTTACATGACAATTCGGTGATTTTGATGAAATTCTTGTGCCAACTTGGTGTCAGCAGATTCAGAGCCACTGCACAGTGACCTGCTGGTGTATTCACAACACACACCAAAGCACACTGGAAACCTTTTTCACTTTCCATTTTTTTGTTATTACAATTTGCATTCCACACCTAGGTACACAGTCCACATTAACAACAGACATTGCAATTAGAAAATAATTCCTTCCATTCGGTCAATAGAATTACAACTTAAAAAGAGATCCTTGCCGACCAACCCTACACAACCAACATGGCAGAGGACGGGAACCCTGACAACAACCTTAATGTAGGCAGCCCATCAACTTCCAGCAGCATAAGTGCAAGTAAGGACTTTAATGTCACACCTTACATGCCTGAATCACTTTTCTAGTTCTACTTACTGGAAGCCGACTTCAAAGCATATGCCATTATAGATGATCAAACCAAAGTTCAGTTGATGCTCAAAGCCCTACCACCACAACTACGATTATCACTCCAGGATATTGTCATAAAAGAAGAAGACGACCGCTATTCAAAAGTTAAAGACAAAATTACTTCCTTAAACACCCTACTGGAATCAGCTCATATAAAACAAATTCTGGACAAAGAACGTCGAGGAACCCGCACAATGACACAGTTCCTGGCACACCTTCGACATCTCCTTGGTAGTGACTCGGAATCCGTTGCACACCACAACAGCCCGTTCTTGAAAGAAATACCCATGAAGGAAATACCGACCATCATCAAATATGCACTATTGGTCAACAATATGACAACCCTAACTAACATTGTGGAGGCAACAGACAAAATACTAACTGAATACCCGGAGTCAAACATTCCAGTAAACAACATCAGTAGTGTTCAGCCAACATCCACACCACAGCCACAACACAACACACCCATGCACAGCGACACCACTCTAATTATCAATGCTCTGACCTCACGAATGTCAGAAATTAATTTCAAAAGTAGAGCACTCACACAGGAAAAAGACCATCTTTTAAAAAGAGTTGACCACCTTCAGAGAACAATCCACAATCTGGAGGACAAAATCAATAAAGAACAACAATCATTCGTGACCAGACTGCAAAAGCTGCAACCACGACCACATTACGACAACCATGGAAACAGAGGAAGAAGCACTTCCCACCGACGTGAACCTTCTGCAGAAAACATAATGCGTTGTCATTTCCACAGGCGTTTTGGCACAAATGCACGCAGATGCACAATTCCATGTGACATGAGCAATCTTTGCAACAACCAGGAGGGAAACTAATATCCCGTGATGACAACACGAGCACCGTCGCGGCAATAACCCTCAAGAAGACTTGTCTCCTAACCATAACTGACAGAAAAAGCAGGTTCACCTTCTTGATAGACACAGGTGCTGCTGTCTCTGTCATTCCACCTCAAGCAACTGACCTCAGAACTGAGGAAGTTAGCAATCTTCGCGCTGCCAATGGTTCCCGCATACCCATCTATGGCGAGCGGTTGATGACCCTCAATATTGGCCTGCGAAAGGATATAACTTGTCCAATCATCAAAGCCCAGGTTGATCAACCAATTATTGGTGCTGACTTGCTTGCCCACCACAAGTTTGTGTTAGACCTACATAACAGGCGGCTCATGGATACCTCCACGAGCCTGACTGCCTCCACAGGTCTGGCTCTAGCCGGTTCAACACTCAACACCCTAGGAGACGACCCTGACTGCTATAGAAAATTATTAGAGAAACACAAAACCATCACAGTGTCTAACACTGCATTGACAAAACCTAAGCACGATATGAGACACGTCATCACAACAACGGGACAATCAGTTTTCGTGCGCCCCAGGCGACTTAATCTTCAAGTCGCAGACTCGGCAAAATAAGCCATAAAAGGA
The DNA here is from genome assembly GCA_016164225.1 of Gammarus roeselii. Taxonomy (NCBI): domain Eukaryota; kingdom Metazoa; phylum Arthropoda; class Malacostraca; order Amphipoda; family Gammaridae; genus Gammarus; species Gammarus roeselii. Next base: position 9,240 of record SDVV010008416.1, on the reverse strand, counting down.
ATGCTGCAGGATGGGATCATCCGACCCAGTAAAAGCCCTTGGGCTTCACCATTACATGTGGTGCCCAAGAAGGCTGGTTGGAGATTGTGCGGAGATTATAGAAGTGTTAATTTCCAGACGGTACACGATAGCTACCCTCTAAAACACCTGCATGACTTTTCAGCCCAAATGTCAGGAAAAAACATCTTCTCCAAGGTCGACCTTGCCAGTGCCCCATTGACGAGGAAAGCATCCCTAAAACGGCTATCATCACTTCTTTTGGATCTTTTGATTTCACGCGCATGCCCTATGGCCTCAGCGGTGCAGCTCAAACCTTTAAACGATTCCTTGACTCAGTCCTCCGTGACATATCCGTCGCAGGACGCCCAGTCGAGAGTTTCAACTATGTCAACGACATACTCATTGCCAGCGGAAATGAGACTGAGCATCTCCAAGACCTTGAAGAACTTTTCAACAGACGAGTAGCCCATATGCAAGTCATTCACTTGCTCAAAAGTTAGTTTGGACGCCCCGAAGTAGACTTCCTTGGACACAGAATAAACTCACAGGGAAGTCTGCCATTACATGAGAAGGTCAAGGATATGAACGATTTTGAGAAGCCCGTTTTCATCCGAACGCTCCGAACATTCCGTGGAATGATACAGTTTTATAACAGATTCTTGTATGACATTGCCTCAGTCATGGCACCACTCAACACACTTCTTTCGGGGAAACCCAGGAAGAATGACAAAATTGAGTGGAACCCAGAAGCTAACCAAGCATTTGAAGATGCAAAAGCAGCACTAGCTCAAGCAACAATGCTTCATCACCCATTGCCTGATGCACCAACTGCAATTGCAGTGGATGCTTCTAACACCACAATGGGAGCAGTGCTACAGCAGCTCCAAGACAATGAATGGAGACCGCTTGCTTTCTTAAGCAAAAAAATAAAGACAAGGGAAAGAAAATACTCCACCTTTGGTCGAGAATTGCTTGAAGCTTACCTGTTAGTGAAAGCACTCTCGCTAATTCATCGTAGGCATAGACTTTGCCATCATCACCGATCATAAACCATTGGTTGGTGCACTTCACAAACGACAAGAACGAGACATCCCTCGGGAGAGCTGTCAACTCTCCTACATCAGTCAGTTCCCAACTGATATCCGGCACATTGCTGGAGAAAAGAACCAAGTCGCAGACGCTTTGTCACAATGTCATGATCGAGAGGAACCAGTCACGCAACTGCCTCCTGAACAAAACGACGAGGATTGTGATTACCTTCTCACTGCAATTTTCACGGACATTGATGAAGAACGACTTTGCATGGAACAACTTCAAGACCAAGAGTTGAAAGCACTACTCGAAGATGAGGATTCACCCAACCGCCTACACAAAGTTGATGGAATTTACATGCACATACATGACGATGTGTGCCGACCTTACATTCCCCAGCCAATGCGTAAAGAATTCTTCCTCAAGGTGCACAACATCTCCCATCCTGGGAAGCGTGCCACAGTTCAGCAACTAGCCACGCGTTTTGCGAGGCCAACCATGAAGAAAGACATCCGAGAATGGTGTGAGCGGTGCACAAACTGTCAAAAAGGCGAAATAATTTGTCACAACTTCGTTTCATCACAAACCATTCCACCAGAAGGAGAAAAGTTTGCGCAGGTACATCTCGATCTTATAGGACCCTTACCTCTCAATGAGGGGTACGAATACCTACTCACCATGATCGTCAGACATACCCGCTGGTCTGAAATCTGTCCCTTCAAAGTTGCACGAGCAGAAACAGACAGCAAAGCTTTCCTTGCCACCTGGATCTCAAGCTATGGTTGCCCCATCAGCATCACCACAGACCACGGTCCTCAGTTTGAATCAATATTGTGGACCAGTCTCATGGAAACCCTTGGTTTGGTGCGCATCGGGACCACTGCTTACCACCCTCAGGCCAATGGCCTGATCGAACAACTCCACCGCCGAGTCAAGGATGCATTGAAAACACTGGCAGATCCTCACCACTGGGTGGAAAAACTTCCACTCATCCTCCTAAGCATGCGAACAGCAGTAAAAGAGGACACCGGCTACACATCAGCAGAACTCATATTTGGAGTAAATTCGCGAATTCCATTCAACCTGTTGGTCAGAAACCGCAATTCTGCACTGACCGACATCACCGAGTACAATCAGAGACTGCAAAGCTTCATGAACGAAGTTGGTCCGGCACAGTCCCGACCAATTCAACCAGCAGAGGGGCATCTCGAACCCAAACTCAAAACAGTGACGCACGTCTTTGTCCGCATCGACAGAGTACGGCGCACGCTCGAAGCATCCTACGAAGAACCGTTTGAGGTAGTTCAACGTACACCGACACACTACACCATCAAGCGAAGAGGCAAAACCGACAATACCCACGTCTTTCGTTTGAAAGCGGCCCATGGCAAAGACGACGTTTTCCCCGAAACACACTTACCTGTCACGATACAAATCAGAAGCGTTCCGTCAACCACACCAGGCCCAGACGGAGTTCCCACACCAGGCGCAGCACGTCCGAAGGACCGGTACGCTCAACGAACCCAGACCACCAGACAACCAGGAAATTTACCACCGCAAGCCCGCACAGGACAGCGAGTATAAATAAATCCACGACCTCAAGTCAGGTTGTTCACTCAAACCACCAGGTCTGGCAGAGCAGTAAGAGCACCAGACCGCCTCAACATGTTGCTAACACTAAGCACTTGGACGCCAGCCAAGAAGGAGAAAAAACAATACTGCATCCCCGGCTGCAGTCTGAAAGGGGAGTGATGTAGAGGCTCCCAATTGACCCTACATAATCATAATAACTCTGAACACATTATACGTGCATCACAAGCGTCTATTGCTATTGAGCAGTCACATCTTTTGATCTCATTGTTTGCATCTCTCTGTTGGTAGCTACAACATTTCCGTTCAGCTACTACAAAACTGTTTCCAACCATAATGGCAGTGCAACAAATATTTATTTTGGTTAAATAAATACGTACATCTACGAACAAAAAGCCGTCGAACATTCATCAGAAGGAGTAAATGATTCAGAGAAAAACCTTAAGACAAATATGGCAACAACGCCTTCCCAGGCAACAAAGCCTTCCCGCATAAAACCCGAGAGGACTTTCTTAACTCTCCGGAGCTCGGAACAATACAGAGTGTATTGTGATGACGGCCCTGCGAATGTTAATATTCAAAGTGACCACAAAGTATATTTTGGTGCAAGTGAATTGCACCACGTTCATTTCAGAAAATACAGGGAGTGTGGTTCAACCAGTCGCAACTATTCGTTGTGGAAACGAGCTGCTGCAACATACCCAAGCTAGTTAGGAATTTTCACTGTTCCCTTTACCATGTTTTACTGATTGCAGGCACATCTAATTAAATAGTAAATGCAGCTAGATATGGCTGGCCAGTTCAAAAGGGTAATAAAACAACAAGGCTTACCTTGGAATAATATCTCTTACCCCACAGAAGACAGGTGAGAGTAACAGTATTTTGCACTGTGTGCCTACTCCAGTATCTCATACTAGGCTGCTAAATTTAGAGCAGACTAATAGTTACATTTTAGATTTTTACAGTAGGCTATTCCCTGTATCCACTTGGAGGCAAGATTTCAACCTTACACAAATGTACAGATGTAGCTAGCTATAGGGAATTCCTCGGCCCAAGGCTATAATAGGATGTTCAAATTGGTATTCTGCTCACATGGTAGCAATCTGTAGGTCTGAGTAGCACCCTACCCTGACTCGTGCCTATGTATAGATATATAGTGCAAATAACTAATTTTCAATTAGGTAAAATTTCTTACAAATACCATACGTCCAAGTAGGAGGAGAATTACGCATTCATAATTCTTGATAATAAACAAAAGTCAAATTATATTGGATGTAATTTTTGAATGGTCGAGCTTAAGCCTCTCATTTTATTCCTAGTATCTACACCCATAGGGGTAAACTATTTCTACTTTTATGCACAAAATCTGTCTGCCTGTATGAGGCAGGCAGAATGGTGTATAATTATCCCTTTTGAGGCATATTGTTTAGCCAATTATTTTTAATGTGCAGCCTTCATTTTATGCTGCGGATTGGCGCAGAAAAAGGAACACTACCTCCGTTGTACGCCAACCTACTTCAGGCGAGACTTGTAACAAATTCTTGGCCTGGCTTCTATAATTCATAAAAGAAGCACAGTGAAGATTACCTGCTGTGAAGCAACAGCGCCCTTGATTTTCTTGCCGGCTTTCCTATCTCCCTTCTTTTCCCCTTCAATATTACTTTGGATGTCTTCACTCAGTTAAGTTGGGAATTTATAATTACACCATACCAAATATTTAATTTCTGTCCATGAACCTGTGTCTGTTATTTGGTGTTTTCCCGTAATATTCAACCTCATTATGTGAATCAATCAGTTTTAGCAATCGATTGGAGTCAGATTGTGCCTTGAAGGTGAAAGCACCGTGTTCACTTGAATTATTACCGCTCACAGAAGCTCCCTTTAACTTTAACGTTTGGTTTTGCCAACTGATAACTCTTTAACTCATCAACCAAATCTTATCGAACTCACCAAACCATCAGTATCATTTTCTTAACTATTGAAATCCTTCATTGCTTGGAGGAACTGTATTGCACTATAGAGTGCTTCGGTTGTAATTGTCATGATTATAATTATTGTATTCACCTTTTAGCGATTTCGAATGCCCACCAAGTTGTTCAAGAGGCAAGGTCATGAAGCCCGCCAAACCAACACCAACTCTGCGCCTGGCAGCCAATCTGGGTTTGACCTCTCGGGGTTGGCCATAAAATCAAGTGCTTCCTTTGGGCTACAACCACTGGGACTTGGTTCCAGCCTGGGTTCCACCTATTGGGCTTACCACTGGGCTCCGAGGCAAACAAACCTCCACTTGGCTCCACGTACTATGTAACATTAGGCTTACAACCAATAAAATACTGGACTTCCTCTGGGTTATCTCTAGATTTGACAAGCGCAGAAAAGCATGTGAATACAGGCACCCACTTTCAGGCCACATAACACACCTGGGCAGGCACCCGTCCCAGAACTTTGGATAGTTATAAGACTTACCCTGCGTTCTCTTGCTCTTTTCACCAACTCGAGACGGTTACTGAACAGCCAATCAGGCTGTTCAGAAGTGGGTTTACACGCCGAAGATGTTGAAGTTGAACCTGCAGACGACAAGCCATAACTTAGCCATTAAATGTATACTCGAACATCCCCAGACCCCCAGCGTGCCCCACCCCATCTCCAGTCCAGGCTAGGGACACAATGGAGCTACGCTCACACATCTATTCAACTCCCCTTCGCTGAAGAAAACGTTACCAAAATACTATTTAAATAACATGCCGAGCATATATTCCTGTCCAATAATAATTGTTGCCGGAACCATACGTTGTGTTCCTTGTCATTCTTAGCAGTACCAGTCTGTTTTTTTCAGTCTTACTTCTGGTTTGGTTATTTCGAGCATTCGCGCTACCGCCACTAGTTCGTACCTAGCGTATGATTACAATATTGCCGATGTACCCTAGCTGCCACCAGAAGCATCAGCGTCCACAACAACCAGAAGAAGCAGCACCAACGCCTTCCTCTCTCCCGTGCCATGCCGGCACGGGGAAACTGCACACAATCACCACACAGATGATTACACCCACACACAGTGGGCAAGCCTGAGCGGTTTTTACTAGCTCTACCAGCCAATTGCCAAAAGACGTTCTTATGAAGTACCTCCTTGTCAGAAGGACCTAATTAGTTAAGATTGACAAAAACTGGGCCACTAAGAGATTGAAATAGAACACAATATTTTTTGTTTCAACTCAACTTATATTTTGTTTTTTGGAGATCATTGCATTCTGTGTGCTCTTCTTTCCCTAATTTTCTTAGGTTCTCGATCATGGATGTGTCCCTTGGTTCCAGCGCTAAAGGGGCCTTTGGTATCATTGGTATATTAATGGGTTAAAGATTAACCAGTTGGCAAAACAAAAACGTTTAAGTTGAAGTTAAAGTTAAGTGAGCTTCTGTGAGCGTTAATAATTAAAGTGAACACGGTGTTTTCACTTTCATGGCACAATTCTGACTCCGCATTATTTGGTTAAAAATGATTGATTCTATGAAATGAGGTTGAGTATTATGGACAAGCACCAAATAAAAGACACAGGTTCTTGGACAGAGATATGCAGGAATTTAATCTTTGGTATTGTGTAATTATAAATTCCCAACTTAATTGAGTGAAGATATCCAAGGTAATACAGAAGGGGAAAAGAAGGGAGATAGGAAAGCCGGCAAAGAGATCAAGGACGCTGCTGCTTCACAGCAAGTAATCTTCACTGGTGCTACTTTTACAATTATGGAAGCAAGGCCGCGAGTTTGTTTCAAGGCTCGCCAGCAGGAGGTTGGCGTACGGATTCTGTGCTGCGCCAATCCGCAGCATAGAATGAAGGCTGCACACAATAAATAATTGGCTAAACCAAATATGCCATAAGGGAGATAATTACACACCATTCTGCCTGCCTCATACAGGCAGATAGATTGGGTGCATGTAGTAAATCAACATAAAAGTAGAAATAGCATACTCCTATGGGTGTAGCCACCAGGAATAAAATTAGAGGCTAAAGCTCCACAATTCAAAAATGACATCCAGTATAATTTGAGTGTTATGTTTATTATCAAGAATTATGAATGCATAATTCTCCTCCTACTTGGATGTATGGTAATTGTAGGATATTTGAACCTATTTGAAAATATGTTATTCACACTATATATATTACATAGGCACGAGTCAAGATAAGGGTGCTACTCAGACCTAACGATTGCAACCATGTGAGCAGAATACCAATTTGAATGTCCTATTATAGCCTTTGGCCGAGGAATTCCCTATAGCTAGCTACAACTATACATTTGTGTAAGGTTGGAATCCTGCATCCAGGTGGATACAAGGAATATCCTACTGTAAAAATCTATAATGTTTTTATTAGTCTGCTCTAGATTTAGAAACCTAGTTTGAGATACTGGAGTAGGTACATGGTGCAAAATACTGTTACTCTTACCTGTCTTCTGTGGGGTAAGAGGTATCCAAGGTAAAGCCTTCTTATAATTCGCTTAATTTTTCTTTATTTCATTTACGATTTACACTGGCCAGCAATACCTAGCAGAGTATTTACTATTTAATTAGATGGGCCTGCAATATAAAAAACGTGGTATAGGAGAAGTAAAATTCCTAATTACTCAAGAGTAACTAGCTTTGGCACGTAGCAGCAGTTCGTTTCCACAACAAATTGCTTTAATTGAATAGAATCACACTCCATGGATTCTCTGATAGCCACATTGTACTATTCACTTGCACTTAAATGGGTTTTGTGTCCTGGCCCTTGAGTAAGCCTATATCACTAACACGCTGTATTGTGGTCACTTTGAATCAGTAATATTCGCAGGGCCGTCGTCACAACACACACTGTGAGTTGCTTTCGAGCTCCGAAGAGTTAAGAAAGCCCTCTCGGGTTTTATCTGGGAAGGCGTTGTTGCCATATTTGTCTCAATATTTTTTCTCTGAATCATTTATTACTTCTGATGAATATGTTTCATGACTTTTTGTGCGTGGGTTTACGTATTTATTTAACCAAAACAAATATTTGTTGTACTGCCATTATGGTTGGAAACAGTTTTGTAGTAGCTGAACGGAAATGTTGTAGCTACCAACAGAGAGATGCGAACAACGAGATCAAAAGATGCGATTGCTGAATAGCAATAGGTGCATGTGATGCACGTATAATGTGTTTAGTGTTATTAGGATAATGTAGGGTCAATTCGGAACCTCTACATCACTCTCCTTTCAGACTGCAGCCTGGGTTGCAGTATTGTTTTCTTCTCTTTTTGTCTGGCGTCCAAATGCGTAGCGTTTGCTACATGTTGAGGCGGTCTGGTGCTCTTATTGCTCTACCAGACCTGGTGGTTTGAGTGAACAACCTTACTTGAGGTCGTGGATTTATTTGTACTCGCTTTCCCGTGCGGGCTTGCGGTGATAAATTTCCTTGTTGTCTGGTGGTCTGGGTTCGTTGCTGCGCCTGGTGTAGGAACTCCGTCTGGCCCTGGTGTGGTTGACGGAACGCTTCTGATTTGTATCGTGACAGGTAAGTGTGTTTCGGGAAAAACGTCGTCTATGCCATGGGCCGCTTTCAAACGAAAGACGTGGGCATTGTCGGTTTTCCCTCTTCGCTTGATGGTCTAGTGTTTCGGTGTACGTTGAACTACCTCAAACGGTTCTTCGTAGGGTGCTTCGAGCGGGCGCCGTACTCTGTCGATGCGAACAAAGACGTGCTTCGCTGTTTTGAGTTTGGGTTCGAGATGCCCCTCTGCTGGTTGAATTGGTCGGGACTGTGCCGGACCAACTTCGTTCATGAAGCTTTGCAGTCTCTGATTGTACTCGGTGATGTCGGTCAGTGCAGAATTGCGGTTTCTGACCTACAGGTCGCATGGAAATCGCAAGTTCACTCCAAACATCCACGTGTGTCCCGTGTACAAACGGTTGATGAAAACTTGTTTTTTTTCTGTTGGTGAACTTTGTTTCCCATTCTCCGACGGAGGGTTTGACTGGAAGCATTTTTGTCCACTCTGTTGCCACATTTCATCCTATCGGGATGTTATAAGGGAGTTAATGATAGGGAACCAGTCCCGGTAATGTATTGCGAAAATTGTTCTTGGTGAATAGATGCCAGTTAAGCAAGCGAGTCCGCAAGTTTGTTTCCTCTAATTCCCGCGTGCCATGGGATCCAGCAGAATTCCACGGCCTGACCTGCCTCGGTCATCACAAAGAGATCGTGCATTTCAGTGAACCCTCATTATGGGCTCGGGCCTAACGGGGGCCACTTCAGTGAACCCTCATTATGGGCTCGGGCCTAAAGCGGGCCACTTCAGTGAACCTTCATTATGGGCTCGGGTCTAACGTGGGTCACTTCAGTGAACCCTCATTATGGGCTCGGGCCTAACGGGGGCCACTTCAGTGAACCCTCACTATGGGCTCGGGCCTAATGTGGGCCACTTCAGTGAACCCTCATTATGGGCTCGGGCCTAACGGGGGCCACTTCAGTGAACCCTCATTGTGGGCTCGGGCCTAATGTGGGCCACTTCAGTGAACCCTCATTATGGGCTCGGGCCTAACGGGGGTCACTTCAGTGAACCCTCATTATGGGCTCGGGCCTAAAGCGGGCCACTTCAGTGAACCTTCAT
>SDVV010008415.1:0-17222 GCA_016164225.1 Gammarus roeselii | reverse complement strand
ATGATACCCAGTTACACGTTTCGTCGAGTACTAAATCTTGAGAAGGGAGGAAGTAACGCACGATGATACACAGTTACACGTTTCGTCGAGTATTCAATTTTGAGAAGGGAGGAAGTAACGCACGATGATACACAGTTACACGTTTCGTCGAGTATTCAATCTTGAGGAGGGAGAAAGTAACACACGATGATACACAGTTACACGTTTCATCGAGTATTCAATCTTGAGAAGGGTGGAAGTAACGCACGATGATACACAGTTACACGTTTCGTCGAGTATTCAATCTTGAGATGGGAGGAAGTAACGCACGATGATACACAGTTACACGTTTCGTCGAGTATTCAATCTTGAGAAGGGAGAAAGTAACACACGATGATACACAGTTACACGTTTCGTCGAGTATTCAATCTTGAGAAGGGAGGAAGTAACACACGATGATACACAGTTACACGTTTCGACGAGTATTCAACTCGGATAAATTTATATTCATCATCATATCATTATGAACGATTGTAACATGTCTCATGAGTTAGGACACAAACACTAGCTGATCGATTAAGAGTAATGAAACACATACACTAGCTGATCGATTAAGAGTAATGAAACACATACTAGCTGATCGATTAAGAGTAATGAAACACATACTAGCTGATCGATTAGGAGTAATGAAGCACATACTAGCTGATCGATTAAGAGTAATGAAACACATACTCTAGCTGATCGATTAGGAGTAATGAAACACATACTAGCTGATCGATTAAGAGTAATGAAACACATACTAGCTGATCGATTAAGAGTAATGAAACAAATACTAGCTGACCGATTAAGAGTAATGAAACACATACTAGCTGACCGATTAAGAGTAATGAAACACATACTAGCTGACCGATTAAGAGTAATGAAACACATACTAGCTGATCGATTAAGAGTAATGAAACACATACTAGCTGACCGTTTAAGAGTAATGAAACACATACTAGCTGACCGATTAAGAGTAATGAAACACATACTAGCTGATCGATTAAGAGTAATGAAACACATACTAGCTGATCGATTAAGAGTAATGAAACACATACTAGCTGAACGATTAAGAGTTACTACATATGTACTAGTATAGTATGTGAGCATAGTAAATAAATACATATTAGCTGATGATTAAGAGTTCGGATGCATGTACTATCTTCATAATTAAGAGTTAGGACACATTTTCTAGCTGCATGATCATGAGTTGTGACACATGTACTAACTGCTTCATTACTTCACTTTAATTCAGCACCCGTTGACTGGTAATTTGAAACAGTTACAGCAGTTTAAACAGTTTAAAAGTTAATAGGACAAGATTGTCAGTTTATGTGACGTTATTGCTTCATACTTAAGCCTTCACTGCTTCCGGGCCATCTAATCCTTACCTACTATAACCTATTGATTTTACCAAACACTAGCAGACCTAGACTAGACATATTCAGTTATATTAGGCCTATTAACAGTGAGAAGCGGAAGCTGCCAATATACGACAAGGCCGTTGCGCTGGTGAATCATTTGCTACTAACAAGGATGCAATTTTGGATACGATTGAGAGACTACGAGAAAACTACGAAGCGATGGTCAACCATTATCGTGCTTGTGAGATTGAAAGAAAGGCATTATGACGGTAAATAGGAGTTTGAGTTGAAGTGTATCTATTATAACGTGGTATTACAAGGTTATTCCAGTTTCGTGTGTAATGATTGTGCACATTCGAAAAATTACTAATTGAATTGAATATCGGCATTTGTAGGTTATATTGATCTTCCAGTTTCAGTGTATTCGTGGTTTTAACGTTATGATTACTATGAAAATTGAATGCATGATCATTTATTGCTCTAATAGCTTTCTTCTTAGGTACAATTTATTTAATAGTTTTATTTATGTATGTCCCATACCAGGCATTATTTGATTCTGTAAGTTAAAAATACCTGGAACGACGGGAAATAAAAGGTTTTATTCAAGAATAATGTTTTTTATGTAGAATGTTTTAAGATCTTGGCAATTTAAATGATATACTGTAGATAAAATGTTTGAATTTTTGATTTATATCAAATATACCCCACAGGATTTATAGTTGTCTATTTTGTGAATTCAATCCGTTCCAATTTTTATGGCTGGCAAATTGATTTTACGCCTAAATGAGACTAGAGTGCAATTGATTTTGTTGAGATTAACTCCAATTCGGCTTGCAGTTATCTACTTGTTTACGAGATCGAGTTCCTTGTTATTTGAGGCCTTTAATTCGGTAATGGTGTTTGCAGGGATGCAAGTAGATAATGTCCCATCAACGGCAAACAATAATAATTTCAAAAAGGACGACTCGTTAACTGTATCGTCTATGAAAAATTAAAAAAAAGGAGTAGTTTGTATCACAGTTACATATTTCCTGCGGTTGGATAGGTTCAAATGATCAACACAGTCAGAGGACTTTCGAAGGATGGGAAATAAAGGAAGTATAATGTAGTTTGAGTATATTTTGGCTCGAAAGTTATCTGATAAATCGGCAACAACTGTAAATTATCAAAGCACAAATGGTCATGTATGCCGATAAGGTAAAAATATTGCTTGTTCGTAAATAGTCGGGTCTGAATGCGCTATAGAACGACGCTGAGACAGTCATAAGTAATTTGAAATCTTGATATGATAAAAACAGACTCAAGCTCAACTCTGAAAAAACAAAATGCATCTTGCTCGGTTTGAACTCACAAGGAAAAGCATTTCCAATGAATTTCTCTATCAGGATAGGCGAACCTGACTTACGTGCTTATGACAAAATTATAAATTTGGTAGTTAGGTTTTGCTCACGATCTTTCTTTCATAACATCACGTAACTACTATGTGTTCCAAGTTGAACGGAACACTTTTGTTCTTAAACTCTGGAAAAATCCTATTGGATTTCAAATCTAGATCACTGGTTGTGAACGCTTTAGTATTTGCGCACATTCAATATTGTATTTCAATTTGGGGTAATGCACTAAACGTTGGACAAACATTGCATCATGAAAAACATGCAATGGCAACCATAGAAAACAAGCCCACGTAAGTCCTCTGCTCGAAAAATTGCAGTGGCCTAATATCGACAACAAACTGGCACTCCATGAGTCGATCAGAATTCATAAAGACACTTTGCACGTTGAACGCAGGAACATAGAAACTGCTTGTATGGCTTTCCCGATTACTGAACCAAACTCCTAAAACAACCTCATAACAAACATCAGAGTAAAACTCGATGTAGGCATCGAGTTTACCTGTTAAATCCACCATACCATTGCCTCATTTTGCGGTTTATCGTCTGCACCAGAAGTACATGCATCCGACTTTAGTAACCCAGTATTGAATTATTTTGGTTGTCAATCATTCAATAATTTCCTAGCGGTCATGAAGTGTGCAGTTTCAGGGTTATGCAGTAGCGAATTTAGGGAAGGGGGGGGGGGGTTGTGGCGGCCGCCCATCCTCCCATGAAAAATAGTATACTTTTGCGCTCCTCTTCTGACCATCTGACGCCCCCATGACTCACGACCCCCTGAAGAGAATAGGAAGCGGTTGTATGATGTAGTTCAGACAATTTTATTTCGTGGTCACCTAAATGAAGGATTTCTTGACTGTTCTGCAGGTAGCAGTATAGAGAGGGGACGCTGTTCCAGTATAGAGTTGATAGAGGGGACGCTATCCTTGAAGAACATTTGATGACATCCGAGAAGAAAGCCACATACATAAGTAAGATCACTCAAAACAGTCTATGGGATGGATTGATGATCATTCATTTCATAGATCATTAACATTTCATGTTAGTAGTTTTTTATTTGTTATTTCTTGGGCTCTATTATTTATCTGTGCCATTTTGGGCAATGTCAATGCGTAACATATGAGGTTTCCGGAGAGTAGACGCTCATCAATAAATCCCTATTACATTAGACATGCGCGGGCCGGAAAGTCGGGTAGTTTAGTCAGACAAGGTAATTTATAATACGAGAACCTTTGAGCAGTAAACAAGCTGATCTGAAGCGAACGAAATTCATTTGGGTGCATACAGCAATTAAGATGACGCCCGGTGCCGGGACAATTATGTCATTGGCCATGCTTGTGACGGAAGTGAAATGGATGGAGCAGCAAACAATAGTCTGAGAGAGTCAGTGTTGACTCGAACCCGATACTGACAGGTTACTTGCCTGTGCTCGCTGCTATTACACCTAACTTAAATTCACATCTTTCTCGACTTGTAAAAATTGTATGTATGAAAATAATTCATATATATATTCCCCCCGTGTTTATTTAGAAGTCCTTAGCCTTAAATATCCTGAGATATAACACATTTTTTCATGACCCGGGGAATGAGGGGTACTCGTGGGACCCGCTGTATTCGTGAGACCCGGGAGTTTAGGAACCCCGGGATACTTGGAAGACCATGAGGATTTGAGGGGACCCCCTTGGACCCTTCTGAGACCCTTTGGGACACCCTTGAGACCCTTTGGGACCCCCGTGAGAAACTTTGGGACCCTCTTGACGCCGCCCTGAACTCTGGGACCCTTGTTTCACCATCCAGACGATGTACACCCTATACACAGAAAAATGTGAGTATGTGAAATGCACGAGTAAAACAATTTGCAATTGCAGTTCACGGATTAGTGGCACAGAGGTGGAGAGCCGCGTCGAGGTTGGTCGAGGTGCGTCGAGATCAGTCGAAACACGTTAGGGCGAGTCGAGTTGGGCGCGACGAGTCGAGACTGGCCGAAATAAGTCGAGACAAGCCGAGATGAGCTAAGACGAGGGGACTCGAGGGAACCTGGGAGCTCGAGGGACCCGAGGGACTTGGGTTACCCTCTGAGACCCATCGAGCTCTTTTGGGACGCGAGGGACCTCTGCTCCCATCACCCTAACCCCCTAAACAGTAAGTGTGTTGACAATAATTATCTGAGATGTTTTTCCGCCCGTGAAGAACCAGCCCTTTTTTTCCTCCTCACGATCCACAATTTCGTCATATATAATGCTAACGTATTTGTACGAGAGTTCCTGTTTGTGATTTTGTGATTACGTGTTTTTCAGTTCGTGCTCTCTCGTGCGTGGGCGGACCAGATGTAATTTCTCTTGTTGACATTTACAGCGTAACTATAAACCTTGTGATGCGTTACGGTTGGAGTTGATCTGATCCGTGAAGCCGTGGACCTTGTACCGATTTCGACGATAATATCTCTGCGCACTGGCGTGTGTACACATATGTCATGAGGTTCTGAGAGTTTTCGTCTGAGTCTTTATCCTACTACAATCAAGAAATTCTACTGTAACTGAACTATACTGCGTAGCTGTAAACATTGTGTTGCCTTGCTGTCGGAGCTTACTTTGTGCGTGTAGCCGTAAACCTTGTACCATTCTCGACGATGCTCAGTACGCAATGACGTGCATACATCTTACTCTTGAAGTTCTTAATGATTGAAAGCGGAGATCCGTTCCGTCTAATCGTTATTCTTGAGGCACCAGCGCAGATCGGGCAATAAGCCGATCTTGGAGCTGCGCTGATATGAGAGGAGGAATTGAGACTGCAGGTAGAGCGATCCGAACAGGTAACAACAGAAACAATCATTAGGGTAATACTCTTGCAATGGGAGAGTCAGGTAAGCCATGATCAAGCAGGGTGATACTCTGAGTCACAATCGTAGGTGATAAATATTGGGCGTTGTAGGAGTTGTTAAATCGTTAAGTTAGTTGAGCTACGTATTGACTGTTCAAAAAATACTATCGTATGAAGTCATAACCCAACATTGTTTACACTGCATTTTCAGTCAATAATCGACGTTTGAAATAACTTTTTTATCTGAGATTGCTATTTTTCCGTTGGTATCCATACTATTAAAATAAGGTCAGCAATATACAGACAATTTCCAAAGATCAATTGTTGTTTTTATTCTGTCTTTAACATACAAGCTGCATTCTTGTGAAACGGGCAGTGCATATCACTCATAGATTTCTACTCGTGACCGATCTTTTTTTTCTGCAAGGCTCTGTAACAAAATCCTTATTTTCCGTTAGCAGATCTGCTCCATACAGTTAAAAAAAAATTCAGTCCGCGAGGCTGTGCAGGATTCTGCAGTCGTTTTTGTCATAGTACCACAGGGCCACAACTTTGCTGGCGAAGAGGAGGATGTATCAAGTGCGGCTTCTCTGTGAAGACAAAGATTCTCTTCCTGAACTACTGGTAACATAATAGACAAAGGTATTAGGGGGAATATGAATGATATGCCAGACACCTTACAACGAAATTTAAATAAACTTACACTGCATTACAGCGAAGATATAAATCTGAACAGTGTGTCCAAATTGAGATATTCTTGTTAAAATGAACAAACTTATTGCATGTATTTATCATATTGTGATGTACTGGTTGATTTACCAAGAATGAAACTGAATCGATTGCTACACATCCACGGAAAAGAAGGCCAATGAAGGCAAATGAAGAGTATGTGACATGTAACAGAGTAGACAGCTAACGAAAGTTGGGCAAAACGATCAATTGCCTGTCATTGAACTGACACTAGTTTTAGGCAGTACGTCGATTGATCATCTATACAGATAAGACCAGTTGGATTTTCTATACCCACTTGATGGAGTGCTCACCTAACTCGTGGTTGTAATACACTAAACTTAAGCATTATCGCCCGCCCAAAGAATTCTCAAGGGCGGAATTAAATATATGAAGTAAATTAAATGACGCGGTCAGAATCAATTTTTAGGTGAAATTTCGTGCTGAGTAAATATTATGGACATTTTTTTGCCGCCGCCCTTGAACGAAAATGATGAATATCCAATAATATGCAAGAACACGAAATAGAAAGATATTCCGATGAGTTGGATTCATTGCCAGCACGGTGTAACTTAACTCACGTGAAGTTATCAGCCAACAATAGCCTAACTTGATTGCTAACTTCAAATAAACTAAAATCCATGTTGTTGTTTTGGAGGGAACCCCTCTACTTTCACTTTTCTAATTGGTTGTGAGCCTTCTGCTCGTGCTGTTCAACTACTTAATAATAATAATTATTCAATTTATTTCACATGTTTCACAATCATGTAAAATTGCACTGAAGGATCGAACACTTGCCATTATGAATCAGTGAAGCTTCTTAATCGTATTATTAAATTAAAACTAGCTGACACGTCAAAAAGTTAATAAACTATTTTTTCTGTTACATTATCAATAAACAACAGAACATTTAATTATGGGTATCCAGATCAGCGCGCCATTGAATGCATTTGGGCGCTAACATCGTGAGCTTGAATCACAACTTTTGTTGTGTTGGATGGCCTAGTGCGTAGAGTGCTGGACTCGTATTCCGGCGACGCAGGATCGAATCTTGGCGATGACTGAAGTTTTTCCAATGATGATTTCACTGTCCACATACATTTCTCCCAACGTTATTGTTGGTATATTCTCTCTATAGTCCGTGTTGTTTAAATATATTGTTATCAACCAACCCCCCTGTAGGATTTACAAAATTATCGGTCATCAAGGCACAAGTACCCAGCGGCCACAACCTATTCGGCCGTTCACACAATTTAATACCCTAGGTTGCGAGTATTGTATGGATCGATTTATCCAGCTTGAACGACCGCCTCTGAGACTAGGAACGCATCGCTATTTTCGTAGCAGAAAGTATTCGCCATAAAGAGATGCGCTTGATTGTATGGGTGGATATTTGAGCTTCATTTTAGTGCAGCATGAGAACTGATTTCAACCTTCAATAATTTATATGCCCAGTAGGTTTCAAAAACATAAGCTGATATATTTTATTTAGCGAACATTTTCATATGTTCCTTCTGATCTCATGTTCAAACTATACCTGTTGTTTAGGACTATTTGTGACTTCAGCTGGTTTGTAGTTACAGACGTCCTAGGTTGCATGAAGTTGTGAGAAGTTTCACACGCAACCCTGTGCATGCCACGTCAACCCAGAGACCTGACAATTATTGTTCAGGCTAGCTTGATGAGATTCTGACTAAATTGCAGGTATTACTTTGATCGCAGGAACGTCCAAAATGATGCTTTATTAAAACATCTCACATTGCATAATAATCACGGTACAATGAACTAAGTATCCATTCCTTTCATTATGGACGTTGAATACTTCGCCGTTGTTCCTCACTTTAAATTTTTATACTATGGAAGTGTTTGATAATTTCATGAAAATAGACCATATACTAACCAGTCAAGAGTGATGAGATCAAAGTATTGTTGCGGCTGATGTCCCCGTTGTAGACTAGTGTGTAAATAGAATGAACGGACAGATTGGAATGTACTGATCAAAAGGCAAGCTCTAATGATTAGTAGAGTGCACGCAGCAGGAATCCCCGCACATCCCCTGGTCGACCGCACGCACGAGGCTGCCTATCATTCATGGTGTGATTTGGGCTAATGAGCCTGCGTAGGAATCAAGAATTATTATACAATCCTTCATCGTGTTTTTGATGAACGTTGAATGGGTTGCTGGAATCAGTTGATTGTTCCAATCAACCTATCGTGCTCCGGAAGGTTTATCTAGAATGACACAATACTAATCAAACCGTTGATTGTGTTATTTTCCGGGTGTCAGCAAAAAATTTATGTTCAACGCCAATCTTCAATTGGGGCTTATTCATGTGCTGAAACAGAATTGTTTAGTTTCAGACCTAGTTCAAGGCTCTTGTGATTGATGTGTATTGCTCATCAATAGTCAGTGCGGGTAAAACGAACTCCTAAAACAGTGGATCAGCGCGATGTGTTTTTTCACGGGTTGAAATTGTGTAGAACGGCCGGTGAATTATGTAGTATGAATCTGCAATACAACTATCACATACTCAGTTTCAGTTGACCACAGCTTCGTTTCTCTGCAATCAATGTTATTCACGTCAAAAATATCAATGCATGACCACCAGTTACTATACCTCGACTGTCACAGGTCAACCACCAGCCATGATTGAAAATCCTCTCTTGTTGAAACAATTCATTTATTGTGTGTCAATCATGGCCATGTCAAGTGTTCTGACTTAAATGATTCACGACGCACTCATTTTCAGGAAAGGTAACTCAGCCGTGGAATAAATGTAAATGCGAGAATATTTGTATATTATGATGTTGACAACTCCATTGCTGGGTGCACTGGAGTGAGGAAGGGGTGGAGGCCGGCTCTACAAACACAGGTACAGTAGAGTTAAGCTCTGTGACTGTCTAGGGTAACAAGCTTTGGGGAGCAGTAAAAAGTTTTGAACTGCTTGTACGTTGATTGGTAGCCTGGTTTCAGTGTTACCAGCGGTTTATGGATCTGGTCGAATCAGTTATATTGTATATAAGAGGGATCACAGCGGCTTTTGTGAAAATTACCAAATCTTCACAGGACATATCGTCGCAGCGTCGCAGTTTATGACGACAGTCACCACACAGGACAGAGTCTGATCAACGATCACAGTCAAGAATAAAAAAGATACTTCTGACTTTGGATCGCAATCATTTTGGTTTTGAGTGGTGAATATTCCACCTTATTCGGATTCGGATTCCTATTTTTTTGTTGAGTTCGCGAATGTTTTTTAACAGAATTGTGATAGGAAATTTTCAAATAGTTGCGACTTATATAATTTTACAGCTCAGATAAACGACAGAAATGGGGACGTTGAAACCATTTTGTACATAAGATATACTCCCGTACAAAGGATCTACTTGACAGGCGGACCAAGTGAGGAGGTGCTCAGGTAAGATACCTCAACTTATTGAATTACAAATTAGATGAAAATGCGTCAGTTCAGGATTAAGTTATATTTTTTTACAACTATTTTAGTTTTGCACAGAGTGACAAATAATTGCAATGAGATGAATCAGTACGAGGACCGCTCAACAACCAATGTGAAATAATCAAACTAATGAAGTTGAACATCATCAATGTGTCTCCTTTTCATTCGTTTCTCGGCGATTTAATTTAATATTGCGTTATTTTCGTAGTCACAAATACGAGACTCGTAACGAGCCTCGAAACGATCACAAATCGCTATTCTTCGGTATAGTATGATGCTGCCAGAGCTGGCCGTCCACTGAGAGCTGGCCCCCCACTGAGAGCTGGCCCCCCACTGAGAGCTGGCCCACCACTGAGAGCTGGCCCCCCACTGAGAGCTGGCCCCCCACTGAGAGCTGGCCCCCCACTGAGAGCTGGCCCCCCACTGAGAGCTGGCCCCCTACTGAGAGCTGAGGCACCAGCTGTTCCCTAAGCACTAATTTCTTTAGGCTTCATTTTGAATTGTTTGGATCAATATGTCCTCACATTTGTCTATCCTTCCCAAATCTTCAGATGGTACTGATAGTGACAGGCTACACTCGTAAGCTGTACGGGTTTAAATAAATTGTGATGTTGCCAGACGTTATTAGCAGTGTCTATTCTCCTCTTTTAATTCCAGCTGGCTTCGTCCGGCGCTGAGGCCTTAGACGCGTGGACGGCAACAGGAAGACACATTGAACAATAGGTTCATCCCAGAGTAGTCAAGCCGACCACTATTTGAAGGACAGGCAGACATGTGTCAAGAATTAAAACGTGACCACGTTGGATTCCACTTAAATCGTCACCATGAGTGTCTGGTTTGACGCCAATCAATCGAGTTTCTTTTCAATAAGTCGGCTCTGCCAACATAGAATAACTTATTTATAGTCGCCTCACAACATGACACCTGTAACAAAAATCAGCCTGATGCCTGTTTGCTTATAATAATTTAGCACAGCCGGCGACGCGGCTGTGAGGCGCGCGATTTCCTACCCCTCGTTCTCAGTTCAGTTACAGTATTCAGTCTCTATTACAGAGACCCTCTCAGGCCAGTTGGTACTCTCAGGCCAGTTGGTACTTCCAGGCCAGTTGGTACTCTCAGGCCAGTGGGTAAAGCTCTCAAATGCACTCATGACAGCATTCATCCTTGGGTAAACCTCTTACTTTTTCTTCACCCTCCTTGAGGATGTTATGAATGATTCGTGGGAACCTAAACCACGTGTTCCTAGCTTGAAATCTAGCAACTACTACTGCTGTTACAAATCGTAGGGCAACAGCTCACTCTTTAGGCAGGATTACTCTCAAGTCGCCCAAATAAACAAAATGTTCAGTAAAGTAACTCCTGCTGGGCAGCAAGCAACTTTTGTTACGGTTGCGGGAAAAAGCAGTGTTGTTGCAAGTGAAGGTCAATAACTGTCCCTGCACCAGGATGGCTAAAAGCAGTGTTGTTGCAAGTGAAGGTCAATAACTGTCCCTGCAGCAGGATGGCTTGCGCTGCCGCTGTGCATGAGGCAGTCGCAACAGCTGCCACCTTGCAGCCAGGCTCATGATACTGCGTCGTACTTTGACGCGATTGACGCGATTTATCACACTTACACGTCCATGAAATATATTTTTTGTTAATAAAGCGGTTTGAGAGCAATATTTGGTTATGCAATTCATTCTGGACATCAACCTTCCGACTATTCTGAAACGTTTCTAGAAATAGCAAAGGCTAACGAGGGAAAACATTTATTCATAAAGCTGGGAGCAAATCTGAGCATGTCGCACATGAAGCGGTCAAATTCTTTGTTATGAGTTTTGAAAACACGTCACTGAAATGTCGCTTGCCAGAAGATTTCCGGGCTAGGCATATGCAGATATTGGTAGAGAGTACGCCGAAACAAATATCAATGCGCTCGCTCTGCGTTTTTTGGACTCTTAATCAACTCACTTCAATATAGGAATTATTGCCCAGCAACGGATATTGTATTGTAGAACAGAATATATGTTCGGGAGCTGATTAACTTCTTCATTTCTGATAATTAGGCTGACTTGTATGTCATCATCGTTTTCCAGCAACATCAGTGCAACATTTAAAGCCCAACTGACATGAAATATTCGTTACAATCTCATACACTACCATACTTTCACGTAAATGTTTAGCCAAAGTTGAATTGTCCATAGCTGTGTTGATTTTGTGAAGCACCATTTTTTTCTTACGTTTATTTCTAGATACGCTAAAGATATCGACTGTTAAAACCTACCCGCATCACCAAGCGTGTTCAGATGTACGATGTAACGAATTAGTTTTTTACTTGCTCAAAACTCTCGTAAACTTCCAATTCAACTTCTTTGTGGATGCATATCTGATTTAAAGTTAATCACGGCCGATCTAGGCCGCAAGTGGTTGATATGTTTACCGTAGCAATGTCAACCGTAACACAACCATAGCCATCAATCTTGTTCCTAAGCACAACCATGAATGTTTTGACAGATATATCAACCCTATGTACCACATACTTGCTTGATTATTGGTTGAAATTGGTAGAGAAACCTACTGATGGCCACTGTATGTAACGGTGGTCAGTGGTGCGACATTCCCATGTCTCCACTACTCGTCTGTTAGCGGTCGACGCTCTGTTTAAATAGGGTTTTACCTTGTAATCTCAGTTAAGAGTATGGAGGGGTGGAATCAAGTGCATGGTAGCTCCCTTCAGCGCTGTCGTGCACGTGTTGTGTTGTGCTGGGGTCTTCTACTCCTAGAGTGGTTTCACGTTCGTCCGAATGCGGTGTTCAAGCAAACGTCACGAGCAAAATAAGGAGCAAAAAATTGAAAAATATTTTTTTACAGGGAAATAGCAGACGAGATAATTGCATTTTCTTTATGATAATTACTTCAGTAACATTGACTTCCACTCCAGTGAGGAAAACTAGCATGATCTAATTTTTAAACGAAGTAAATAATTATAAGCGAGTCATTTCAACCTGACTTAGCGACAATCCCCTAGCACTACCGTTTGCCACCCAGCAGTACACACCCTATTAATGTGGTATTAAAACATTGTTCATCGAATTCCGTGTGCCGTACATACGAAAGTTATTTTAGCTGCGGAGGGAAGACATTGAAGAAAATATGTTACAGTCGTGGAGAAAATACGTCAATTGCTTCCTTCGGCCATACAAACAAATGAACAAGGAGGGTGATCGTGAATAAATACTACGGTTTTTAGTCATCAAAATAGCCACCAAATAGGAACTAAACAACGAAATTGTTATCCCTTTTAAAATGAAAGCAACCAACGTTCATTTGGGCTTTGTGTAAATCATTACGAATTTGTTTGGGCTGTTGTACCATCAACCACTAACCTGACACCATGTCTGTCTTGGTACCCTGCACAGGTAACCTGCTCTCGATTCTTAGGTTGTAACCATTAAAATATAATACATGACGGTTATGTCGAGTATCATATGTTGGAAACTATTTGCTAAGTCATAGCGTTTACTTGCCCCAATGTATGTTTGTCGAAATAGTTTCAGTGAGAATGCAGGGTACCTTGCTTTGTGAGGATGTCACATACCAGAATACAATCATCAGGTACTTTAGTAAAACTTAGTGGAAAGAAATTATATGCTTATGCTTCTTTTGGACTTCCTTGTTTTCACCACCATTATTCAAAACGTTCATTATAGTGTCGTTGTTTTTTAACTAAAAACAATTATTTAGTAAGCACGGGCCCTCTGCAGCGCAGTGGTGAAAAATATTATTAGCTACTTACGCCCAGTGCCACGCCCAGTGGATTGCTATATTTTGCATTAGTATTAATGGATTGCTCTATTTTGTATTAGTATTATTGGATTGCTCTATTTTGTATTAGTATTATTGGATTGCTCTATTTTGAAACCTACGGAACGTAAGTTTCGAAACAATTTCTTTCGAATGCGCCGGGCTCTTTGCAGGCCATCGTTGGAATATTCCATCATGATCGGTCGCGCCAAGGTACGCGTGCATGGGCCATGTTTATGCTTACGTGAGGGCGTATGATCTTAGTTGATAATGCCATATGAGCGCTACAAATAGTAATATTAGTAAGCAGGGTACCTTACATTGTAGGTATATTCCCTACCTAATTCCAAATCAGGCTGGATAAACTCTAATAAAGTAAGGTACCGGGCGGTCAATTCCCACTGACATCATTTCAACAAACTTATATTTCAAGAATTAGGCGCGCTGTGACTTAACTCGTTGTTTCCTATACACTTACTTGACCTTATCCGCATGTATTATATTGTATTGGTTCCAAACTAAGAGCTGAGAGGAGGACACCACGATAGGATACCACACCAGGCATTGTATTGGCACAGAAGCACTGTATTTTATATAATGATGTACAAGTTATTAACATCACTCATAACCCATCGTTCATCGACCCCTCTTATAATGGAAACTTACATTGTAAATTTCGTTTGAAGGCCATGTTGAGATACACAAAGCTCAGTACAAAGCTATAAATGTTACCCATGTTGAATGTATGCTGTTAAATGAAGGGTCTGCTCATGCGGGGCAATTAACGAATTTTCTCCGCCACTTAATAACTCATTCTTCATAGTTTTAACTTCAGAGCTGAAACAACCCTCGGCCACTCGTGTTTGTGGCATCGTTAATCCATATTCACTGCTATTAGAACACGTTAATAAGGTGAGGAACTAAGCACACAACACAACAAGCGAACCAATACACCCAAAGCACAGACGTGAGAACATGCAGTTTATCCGACCTCTCAATACACTTAACTGAGATCGCGAATAAGCCCAAAACCTGCTGAATCAGAGCGCCGACAGCTTCAGAAGACGTTTGCCGGTGATTAACGGATATGCCGGCGTAGTAGAGGCATACGAATGCCACACCGCCATTTCATTTCAACGCTGAATATCAACCCAAAATCGTCCAGGTCAGTGGTAAACTTGGTTGATCTACTCTGCCGTAAATCCACCATGGTTATCTAGCTATACATCATTGCTGAAAAAGGCTGCATGATGGGCGACATGGCCGACGTACACGATATCAACTCTGTCCGGCCAGGATCGGCCGCAATTAACATTATGTCAGAGTTATGTCCATCCTGAAGTTTGATCGCGTAGACAGACATGAAGCGTGTGGATCGCTTTACCTACATGGAAGGCTCCGTTGTAGTCAGGGTTGCACATTCAGAGCCACTCTTCTACCAAATGACTGGCCAAACATGGCCGATTGCACGGGTTGAATTTTGTCAATGTATCAAACTGATCCAGGCACCGCAACCTTTTTCTGGAACTACGATGCATTTTCAATAAGGCGGGATCTGAACACCGGTACCGGGCGTTCAATATCCTGGTCATGTCATGTTAGTTAAAACGGAAACAAAAATGTATATTAAACAATACAAATGGACGCCACCTAATTGAGCAGAAGGGAGTGTCTCTAATGTGACGACCCGTCCAACAAACAGGAGCCCCGACATGATGGGCCCACCACAAAGAGTTATTGTCATGCTTCCTCATTCTGAGCGACCACAAATGATGTCGCTGTGGTAGACCATATCTGCCCAATAACACTGAATGGCGCCCCACTCTACGCTCACGCCCAGCTAAACGATGCGTAACAAGCGTAGTCTCGGGTCGTTAGGGTAGACCTGTCAATGGACTATCCTGGTATCGGATAATCTATCCTGACAGGGGCTGGGAAATGGATAGGTGCGGAGACTTTGATGTCCGATGGCAATTAGGAACGCTTTTATGAACGCTTCTGGTGTTCCGTAAGCATGAACATAGACAGTACACTGCAGGAAGGCGATATTGATGTTGCTCAAGCCTTCAGTTGTATTCCTTGGTGGATCTGTGTCCGGTCGTCTACTCAGGTGGCAGCCCCAGCCACCCTTTTAAATTGAAGACACTCCTTTCCAGCACTTGACCATATCCAGTATCTTTTTTTTTATAGAGTAGCTATGATAGACAGTATACGGTAACATAAATTCTAACAGGTTTATCCCCAGAAGACGCTTTACAGTGGATGTGTCCAAACACGTTTGCCGAAGCGTCTTCTTTCACAGAGAAGACCGACCGATTTAGTTCAACAAAATCTCACAGATTGGAAAAGCTTACGACGAAGCACCACATTCTTCAGTATCCTGTGCACACACGCATTTATATTCATAGTTGAATTTACATACCAGAAGCGATTATAAAAAAATAGATTGATTCATCAAAGTAAGTAATGAATAGAAGTGAATTGGACAGAAAAAAACAGGCAAGCGACAATATACTCAGTTCAAAGCTTTGGTATGTCCTAAGAAGGAGTGCATCTAGACAGGATAGGCGGGAGAATGAAAAATTTAATAATAGATTTTGCATTGAGATTTACGACAGAATTACACATTTGATCATTGGGCCGATTGTGAAGCAGCGAGCTATCTCAGCTCCCCATGGTGGATTTTTTTAAACAAAAACGCCTTCTCAACGTCAATCGATGAAAACATCATTCTACATGGAATGTTTTTTTTTCAATCGTGGTATTCCTCAACCAAAACATAAGATTATTCAATAGCAAAGCAATATTTGAGAGCTTACTGTTAAAAACATTGTTTCAGATGAGACTCTAAAATTTATGGAAGAAACATTTTGATCAAATATTAATTACTATCCATCCCCAACGCCTATTCAATAAGTACACTTATATAATTGCACAAGATTTTGATGCTAAAAAAAATATTCATAACATAATTTAGAAAACTAACAGGCTATTTATTGAGCCGATTAGAGTTATGGAAACATTCTGAGAGGTCATCGATCCAACGTACAAAATTTCGGCCCTCCTCAGCTGACGCCGTTGCGTAGCTGGGTACGATCGCAGTCTAGTGCTCCACTGAGCCCGGTTTGACTCTCGCGCCACGCATAATTTGTGCCCCCGTTTGACGTGTGTGTAAATGCAATACGATCTGTTTTGGCAAAACAGAATGCGAAAAGTGTGTAAAATTACCTGAAGTTTGTAAAGGTACTTGAAATAATACAATACGTTTCAACACCAGAAATGATCTATTAACAACCACGCTCTTACATAACTACAAAACCAGTCCAATCAAAGTTTTGTTTCCACTCATTGTTGTGTTGAAGCAGTCAACAAGTTTCTCTTCGTGTTATTTATTATCTTTGGCCATACCTGAGAGAGTGAACTTGAACGATCGTGGAAATTTGTGGCAAGAACAACTCAAAACAAAATTAGCCGATCACGGAAATGACCTCATGACCGATAAGATATCTACATAATATTAATAAAACGAATAGAAAAAGAAAATTTCGCTGTGAAGTAGCTATCTGAAGTGTCTACTGTAATGGCTCAATGTGTTGGAAGATGTAGATGTTAACCTATCGTCCTTTATAAAATTCATCGTTTTCAATGTTTATATATAT
>SDVV010008414.1:0-17222 GCA_016164225.1 Gammarus roeselii | reverse complement strand
TATATAAATTTATAGAAGGTGTTATTCTAAGGTGTTTGTATTATACCGATTTTCAACACTGTTGAAGTTGACCTGCTCAGTGTAACAAAGCCAAAAGTAACTTGTATCAGGTAGTATCGTACATATGAAATACTCCTGAAAGTTATTGTAGGCAGTGGCCCTTACATCCTACAGCTTAGAATCGTGCTTTGATTTAATAACACTCCATATACTGAAATTTAATTAATTTCTCCGTCATCTTCTGATACCCCGTCGGTCATGTCTGGTACAAGGCTGATGCCTAAAATCATGCTATCGTTTCCACAACATTGAAAAGCAAAGGGGAGCAGCTACGTATTATTTCAGCTTTGAGTTCAACTCAAACACGTCTAAGGTAGTAACTCTAAGCTAATGTGCATCCGGCGATAACGCCCATTCAACTCACTCGCTTTGTATTAATCCCGTTTTAATCCTTTTCCAAATCGTCGATAAAATTGTTACAACCCGCATGTAATTACTTCTGTTCTAATTTCGTTCCAAAGTGTATCCGACGATAACGCGCATTCAACTCACTCGCATTTGTATTAAATCTGTTTCAATGCCGTTTTCGAATCGTCGATAGAATTGTCCCAATCCGCATGTATTATTTCCGTTGCAAATCGGTTTTTGAATCGTAGATACAATCGTCACGACCCGCATCTAATTATGGTTAGTACATTCATGTCTGCTATTTACGAGAAACCATGAAAAAGAACTCAAGAAAACGTTCCATTTTCCGACCGGTAAATTCTTCACCAGTCTATGATGGTTAAGGCTAAGCTAGAATGTGGCATTTGCCACATCTCGCACGCCTTCGAACTAATGGTTTGCGCTAGTTCTTCTAACTCAGCTAGAAATTTGCGCAACAGTCCCTCACATGGGGATGGCATGGCAGCGCTCTGCAAACTACGTCAACAGGCAGAGGAAATTGAACAACAGTCAGAGGGAATCAAACAACTGAAAGCTTAATTCAGTCATGCCTTCAATGACCCGTCCAACAGAGCGACAGTCAACACGGTTACCCAGCAGCTAGCTATTGAATGAAAATTGGAAAAAAAATTGAAACAGTTCCACGAATTCAAAGATTTTATGGCCAGCGATTTAGCATAAGTCAAAGAAACTGCTGAGGCCACCCTAAATTAGGTTAAAGAACTTCAAGCGCACCTAGACTCTGAATTAGCCAAGAAGCTTACAGCTCTAGACGAAGACACCAATAACAGCACCAAATCGACTGAAAATCGATTCAAGGATAGCGAGGCATCGTACACTACGGTAGTAAGCAAGAGGCAGTCACGCTGTGACAATGCCCCACACGTTCGTCCACGATCTCACCACATCCTACCCGACATACGTAACCATTTTGACGAATTAGCTGATGAAATGGACTCTCAGAATACTAAGGAAATTTTAGTGATTGGTGATTACAATGTTACCTCCCTCAAATCAAATCAATGAATAGGGATAATTCAACTAAAATTACTCGGTAAAACAGACTTAAAAATACACGAAATTGAGGGCATAATCGTAAAGGAAAAGATACCATCTTCTAAACGAATTATTATTCAAGACGGAGCTAGAGCAGTGTCACAGACAGAATCAACATGGAAGAGGTACAAAACCATGTTAAAAAATGTCATGGACTCACACGAGAACTTACACAACACGGGCATCTTGCTCCATCCAAACCAAAGCCGATACAAGTTAAGCACGAAGATTTTTCTTAACAATCGACTAGCAACTTTCTGCTGAGACAGAAAATCCCTTTTTCTGGTCACTGAGAAACGATGATTGACCCAAAGTACTATAGCTTTAATAGAATCACCAACAAGGCACGCATAAACACGTATGGGCTTGATGCCATCGAAAACATCCTTGAAAATATAATCACTGGTCATGTCACTGAAAATAAGTCAAAAACGTACTCGATATCATACCCTCAACTCCGTCATCAGTACCCGACGAGATGACTCAACGGCTTCCGCCCGTTTCAACTCTCGATACATCAGTCCAGTCTGAGTTAGAGGCAATAGTTGCCGCTCCGCTCGTACAACGCGAGTAACTGAAAACGAAAGTCTTGGCTCAGACACAAGGCCTCATAGTAGAAGAAGATTAAGTCAAGAAAATCAAGTTAATGGGACTAATGGAACTCTCAAATGTTCCTATGTGAACGCTAGAAGTCTCCGAGACAAAATCGACGAACTAGGTATCCTTGCTATGGATGAATGTATCGCATAATAGCAATCACAGAATCGTGGATGAAATAGAGCACCGGGCATTATTCAGGCGAATTTACTCTCCCCGGTTACTCACTATTTCACTAAGATAGACAAGGCCGGGAGGGCGGAGGAGTGCTGTTTCTCGTGAAAAACACTGCAAGTATAAGAAGTCACTATTCCTAACAGCTGACACGACATATTATCAATACAAGTAGTCCGCAAACATATAAAATGTCAAATAACCCTCGTCTATCGACCCACGAAAAGCGAAGTCGCAGATAACATCGACCTTTGAAACACCCTCATCGATATCGTCACAACACGACACAGTATAGTGCTTGGAGACTTTAATATCCCCGACATTGATTGGGAAACTAACGAATGCACTGCCACCGGCCAACGTCTGATTGATTTTGCAGACGATGAGTTCAGGACCCAAATAGTGAAGACATCTACAAGAGATAGCAATATTCTTGATCTCCTATTTTGTGCAAGCGACTCTCATGTCACGAACATTGAAGTGGGCGAACCACTTGGAACCAGCGACCACAACTCTATAAGGTTT
This sequence comes from Gammarus roeselii, assembly GCA_016164225.1. NCBI lineage: Eukaryota > Metazoa > Arthropoda > Malacostraca > Amphipoda > Gammaridae > Gammarus > Gammarus roeselii. The sequence goes on along the minus strand of SDVV010008414.1, from coordinate 14,423 downwards.
TTGATAGATCTCGAGTTGAAAACGTCCACAAGCTGTGAAAAAGTCCCCAACTTTAGATTAGCCCACTTTGATGGCTTAGAGAGTCAATAGCGTCAGCAGATATAACCCTCGGACAAGATGTCAATCAATCGCCTAACAATTTCTTGACTGCACTTATAAATATCGAATATGAGCATATCCCGCGCAAAAACGGGCAAACAGCTGCCAATCAGCCTAAGTACCGGAAAGGAGAAATGCAGCGTCTTCAGTAACGAAAGAGAGTAAAGCACTCAATAAACAGGAAAATCCACATGATGACATGGAAAAAAATGAATACAAAATCAGCAGAAGAGATCTAAAGAGGGTCCAGAAGCGTAAGAAGAAGGATTATGAAAATGAATTTGCCGTCAATGCCAAAACTAATCCAAAACAATTATTTAGTTATATTTCGAGTAAAAAAAAACAAGATCTGTAATTGGCCCTCGTGAGAACGATGTTGGTGAACTAGAAACGGACGACACCAAAATGAGTGTCTTACCTAATGAATACTTTTGTTCTGTTTTCACGTCAGAGAATCAGGATAATCCTAATCTTGAGGACATCATTGCGGAAAGACAAATTGAAGCCATCAACACAGTGAACTTTTCACCCGTCGTTGTTGTTAAATATAAAGATAAACTGAAAGTCACAAAATCTCCTGGTCCAGACCAAGTTCATCCCAGAATTATAGAAGAGACTAGAAACCAAATCGCCGAACATTTGCACCCAATCTCCCACAAATGGCACCTTCCCCTCTAAATGGAAAGAAGCCAATGTTACCCCAATTAAAAAAAACACGGAACAAAAAGAGTACCGGCAATTACCGTTCAATTAGTCTCACCTCAGTCCTTGACAAATTGATGGAAAGTTTGATAACGGATAAAATTACAGAGTTTTTACAATCAAACGAAACTGATTGGCGACTCTCAGCATGGCCTTAGGAACAATCGTTCCTAGCTTACGAACCTGCTACTTTTTTCGAAAATATAATAGAAATCCACGACAAAAAATCTGCAATCGATATCATTTACTTTGACTTGCGAAAGGCATTTGATAAATTCCCCCACAAGCGTCTAGTTAGTCAATTACATAGCATCGACATTCGATGCGAGCTTAACAACTGAATAAATTCTAACTTACGGACGGACGGCAACGATTTGTACCTAACGGACCTTCTTCCCCCTGGAGTAATGTCACATGCGGCGTGCCTCAAGGATCCGTGTCAGGTCCAGTTCTCTTTACAATTTACATTAACGATCTCGATAGCAACGTATTCTCAAACATTAGCAAGTTAGCAGACGACACTAAAATAAGAGGAAGAGTAAAAACTGAACTAGAGTGTCAGCAAATCCAACTCTACTTGAACAAATTTGTAGATTGGTCAGAAAAGTGGCAAATTAAATTTAATGTAGACAAATGTAAAGGTGTGCACAAAGGTCCTCATAACCTCAAACTCTGATATTCAATGTCCAGAAAGAAACTCATTCCTGTCACCAACGAGAGAGATTTAGGTGTCATCATTAGTAACGACTATAAAAGTAGCAAGCAATGTAACGATGCCGCCAAGAAAGGCAACAAAATAGTATTAGGTATTATACCCCGCACTATATAGTACAAAACATAGACAGTATGGTCAAGTTATGCAATGCATTTTTTATACCGCATCTCGAGTATTCCATTCAAATTTGATATCCGTCTCTTAGAAAAGACGTTATTAAATTAGAGAAGGTTCAACTCAGAGCTACCAAACTCGTCCCTTCGCTGCGGAATAAATCGTATGAAGACAGCTACGTGAACTCAATCTGTATTCGCTAGAGAAACGTCGAGTCAGAGCCGACATGATTGAATTGTGGAAGATTATGAAGGGCAAGGAAAACTTCGACCGAACAAGCCGTCTCACTCTAGATACGAACGGAGTGACTAGGAACAATGGATACAAAATCGTTGGGAAACGTTTCTCACTCGACATCACGCGCAATTTGTTCACGTATAGAGTTGTCGAAGAATGAAACAAAATTTCAGCGGAGGATGTAAACAACAATAGTATCGAAACGTTTAAGTCTCGGCTCGATAAGTTCTACAAAAATCGCCAGTAATATAGCTAAACCGTTCCCCTTTCTTAATGTTATAATAACAGAAATGGCACATGAAGCTGTCAGACGTTCTACTTCAAAATTTGCTATCTTGCTATCAAATGCAACCTAGTTTGAGCCAATGGACCTGTTGTTGTCTCTCTTTTTGACATTCTCACAATTCAACAATCCTCATCCATCCATTTCCGTACCAGACCACTTTTCGTTCACACCTTTCACCGCTTACTAGAGATAACGTTTTGTTTTCAAAACTCTCGCATTGTCGTTTGCACGCAAAAATATATGAATAGTTTTCAAAACTTTGTGGTTGCACATGTTACGTGATGTTGTGATGGTGCTAGATTTGATATGTAAACAGTATTTATCAGATAGCCGCTCCAATATAAAAAATATTTTATCGTCGAATAAGGTGCATGTTGGTAAGAATTTTGCTTGCTTATAATGAGAATTTATTTAATTACATTTATTGATAAAATATTGTACCCGGTTGAAAGTGATGGTAAATTTTTTCAATAATAATGAAGCAGAAATGTTCCGGAAAATTTTCAAAACATTTAAAAAGGTTAAAACCTCTCAACATTTCAAAACCCACTGATTAATAAAATTCAATATCTGCTCGCATAAGATCAAAATGAAACGTTCAATAATTTCAAGGCTTATGAAAAGTGAAATAATAAATCAGACAGCGAAATAACATAGACTTCAGAATTTGAATACACACGCAGTTAGGATTGAATCAGACATGGAAATAATAGTCACATAAAAAAATATATATATTTAGACGATAAAATGGAAACTAAATAGTAGCATGAAATCGAAACACTTCAAAACTCAACAGATAGCTGAAAGAACCTCTCCATATTGAACATACCAAAATTGTTTGCATTGGGAATAGTTTTTGAGCAGTCTTCAGTTGTTCGCAGAACATATTTATTTTATTTTTCAACATCCGTATCATTAATAACTATTACTTCGCTATCGCCACCAAATCGGGAGAGAACTGCATTTTCTCAACAATACATTTTTTTTTCATCCTGATTGTTGGAGCATGGCTGTTTAACAGAAAGAGCGATTAAAATTTGACGTCTCAAGCCCTCTGATCCATGATATTTTTTTATTATTCATTGTGGATGATGTTGGGATCGTAAATTACTCAAATGAGGCATGGGTACGGCCTGAACATCGTGACGAGGCGGGTTTCAATTCCCTGTTAGGAAGCACACTTCCTGAATTATTTCCGCTATTTTTTATGCCGCTGAATCGTTAATTGAGGTTCTTGCGATGCTCTTTTTTCAGAGTGATTAGTTGTCATATTTTTTTAGAGTAGTTAGGAGAATAAATCTTTTATATGTTCACTTGAATGCAGAGGGAACAACATGTAATGATCAACTGAAATAGCATTTCAATAATTACTTACGACACCTTCAAGGTTTTGCGAGCTCAGGAGCACCTCGGCAAAGAAACTCGGGCCAGTGAAAGACCTCGGGTAACTAGCGAAGGGACTTAGGTATCTCGGAGGTACCAATGAAACGTTTGGGACACCGGCGAGGAGTTCCCCCCGTTTGTGAAGGGCCCGCGGCATCTGGTGCAGACCTCTATCTATGCTTCACACCAGTGAAGCGTTTCTGCCTACCGTGGAAGTTTGGGGCACCTACAATAATACGTGAAGAAGTTCCAACACTCCAGTTTCCTATTTATCCAGTCTCATATTATTTAAACGTGACCAGAGAACGAGGAGGCAGCTTAGTAAAGCTGCACTTCTCTATGACTGTCCTCTGTGGGGGGGAGGGGGGGATACTCTGAGTAAGTAAATATAACTACTAAAAATGCAACTACGGCAACTACGCTAATGACAAAACGAGACACGGCTAAGCCTTTCGGGGCTCACAATAACACAGACTAACAGGGAAACTACAATGCAGCGCATTAATTCACAAAACAAGCCATGCCCGGGCATCACCTAAATGAGTCACCTGCCCCATGACTCGTTACATGTGGGAGCTACGGGCTCTTACTCGGTGTCCGAGGACAAGGACACGTTACAACTGAGCGTTACGGGTTCTTAACGGGGTCAACAAACTAGGACACGTGACCCAATTTCTTACTAAATAAAAAGCTAGAATATCATAATGTCGCAAGTTATATTTCTTATACGAATACATGTTCGGCTCGGCTAACCCTGTTACCACGGCTCCTTTCAGTAGATATTGATGGAAGTCCTCCTAGCCTCTAAAGAATCTACTTCGCTCAGTATCACTGTCACCTGGCAGAGCGTCTCCGTGGAACAACAAGAAAGCGGAGAACATCTCCCTGCTAGCATATCAGAATTCTATCCGAGTGTCCTCAGTATAATAGGAGGTAATACCAATAAATGTTTTACATCGTATATGTTAACATAGCAAGAGATATGTCCAAGAGGACGTAATTACTAATACAGAGTAGTTGATTGGTGCTTTTCCTGATCGAAGCTTTCTTTTTATACGATAGGGAGCCGTCCCGATACTGACACACGGCATTCACTTTCTACTTAAGCGGGAGGGAGCGCTGAACGACCACGCGCCGCTGCAGTGCTGGTTGAAGGTTCTCTTGGCACACTACAGTACCTTGGATCTGCGAGTGAAACTGAAACGTGCCGTATGACGTGTCGAGAAGTGGACGCGCGGTGTAGGACGCTGATATGGTGTTGTCGACGAGGTCAGGGTCAGACGTGACGTCTTTTTGCTTATCTCTCTATACCTTAAATAATAAATCAAAACGCTTATTCATACACAGATGGTATGTTCTACGTTTGAAACAATAAATTTATTTCTATTAAATCTAAACTAGGTAAAATGACTTGCCCAAAATTTGTAAGTAAGTATTTGGAGCTGTGAGCGAGCTGTATTGAGTCATTTTACAATCCTAGCTGGACACACGAACACGACTGTTGCCTAAACATGTCATGACGAGAGAGCTATAAGGGTTAGTTTAATGTACACAATAAATACGCATTGTATCCTGTTGACATACGGTGTTGCGATTTGACAATGGGATCATTTATATAACAATTAGTTATAGTGCGAACTGCTAATTCAGTAGTAGGCCTAATTCATTGGGTAGCAAGGAATGCAACGGTATGAGTGGGTATAAGCGAGACAGAAAGTCACTGACAAAACAAACAAAAAACAGAGAAAGTAACAACATTATAATATGAAATCAACTTAAAATGGTTTCTTCGTACGCGAGTGGTGTGTAATTCTCGTGGAAAATTGAGCTCCCTAACGCTTCGCGACGAAGGAGCTATCAAGGTAGGTTTGAGGTGCATAGTAATTGGTATGAAATCTATAGTTCAAACCAACAGCCCAATTAGTTGAGCAGCAAATAGTGTGACGGTATGGGTGGGTATATGTGAGTCGCAGAACCACTGGTATAACAAATAAACAAGAAATAAATGTATTTAAATTTGTATGTATTCATAAACAAACCGGTGTGATGTTTTTTTTTTTGTGTGGCACAGTAACAGAGTGCATATTTATACACAGAGAAATATATATATATGTCTAGATTAAGTATAACAGTACATACATGTGCACAATTACACGTAGAAGGCCTATTAAACAATGAAATAAATAAATATGCGCAATCAGTTTGGAGTGCGTGTAATGATAGGCGGGACCATCAGGTCGGATTAGGGGACAATACAGAGTCCATCACTGCGTGTAGGCAGTCTTTATTCGTATCATCCGCCAAGTACAAGTGTCAAAGGGTCTTGGTGTGTGGATGGGCCTATGTGAGATGGGGAGCTCATTTACAGATGGAATGGTATTATTGTACCGCTATAAGTCTATACATAGATATACACACATTTAAGATTCATATGAATGAGGATGGATAGATAAATTTAAAGTACATATGATGATAGGTACGCAAATTCATGATACATACGATGATGGCTCATGACCTTATGGCGTTCCCCACATCGTGTAACCGAGTGAGTGAACTTGTGAGTGACCGGTAGCGATCATCTAACTTTTAGCAGAGCATAAGTATCAATTTTGACGTAATTGTTTGATTATCTGCCTGATAGGTTGGTAGGCAAAGGTTCTCTGGTTACGTGTGGTTGTGAGTTAGAGGGTCTATGTGATCCGGGCAGGGCATATTTAATGGGACGCTGTGCGGGGAGAGCCCTGTCTTTGTACGTGACGTTAAATTACACGCTTTGCGGAAATACGAAATAAGTGATAATGAATCTCTTTGTATCTTTCATTAAAGGGGATGAAACAGAGTCGTGTCGACAGGGTGATTGTATTGATGCTCTGAGCAAGCTAGAAAATATAGTTTCACGTTGCCAGTTCCGTGTTAATCGTCATCAATTGTTTGACTCTGCCTACCCCTGCCTGCGGGCAAGCAATAGAGTGGTACATTTCTGCTTGAAAGAATGTACGGTTGCACAGTTCCGAATGTCAGCCGGTAGCTTGTTGAAACTCTTTGGACCTGAAATAGTGAAAGCTTTGACCCCAAACTCTGTTTTTCTGAACTCGGTGGCAAGGTTATTTTCATTCCGTGTTGATCGTTGATGGGCCGCTTTTTGACTTGTCAACACAACACCGTTTGAACGGTGTTGTGTTGACATCTCGAAATTAGCTTTGTGTGTCTTCATATGGCATGCAAATGATACAAGTATATAAGAAAATATTCCCATCTTATATCGCCTTACATCTCCAATATCGTTAACAGTAGCTCACAACAATTTGTAGGAACAAAGCAGTCCTTTTTTGCCAACTTTGTTCATATGTCGATCAACTCCTCCAGGAACAGGTGTTTATTTAAAAAAAAAAATCTGTTCATTATCTTATACAAGCAAAAATTACATCGTTACGCACCGACTGGGAATAAACGTGAATTACAGCGTCGCGCAGTGGCTGGGAAAAAAGTGAAAATTTTATCTTCACGTACCGACAGAAAATAAGCGAGAATTACATGGTTACGCACCTATTAGGATGGAATAAGCGATAGTTATTTCGTCACGAACCGATTGGAAATAATCGAGGATTACATTGTCACGCACTGACTGAATATACTCAGGCGTCGTCTCATGAGTGATAGAAATTGCATCTCTATAGAAAGACAAAGAATGAAATTTTTTCGACCCGGATTATATAGACATGAACCACATTGACCCGCACATAATACCAACCTTTGCAACCCAATGTGTTAGGCTGCTAATCAGAATTACGAATTGTCACGGTCGTTTAATAACATGTCCCATAGTCTGATCGCAATACTTCATGTCATCAGGATACAGTTCATTTGTATTGCTTACTCCAAGTTTACTTTGATTACTCTTCGCTCAAGACATGTTCCGGAAACCGTCATGTAATTGTGTACCGCTAGGAAAGTAAGATGTACGCTACCGTTCATTCACGATCCCATTTACTCAATTACATGTCGTGTTGTCTTCTGTGAGGCGACCTAAACATATGTGATGGTCTTAACTCATCATTAAATGATTTTCAGATGTATTATGTTTCTTTTTGTATAGATCAAATGTGAAACTAGAATGCCATACCGTTGGCGTATAATAAGACTTTATTTATTTATTCATTTCATGTGCATACTAAATATGCCATCATGTTCATAACAAATAGTGCATCACCGTGTGCTTAGCAAACAGTGACTCACCTTGTGCACGACAATGAGCGCTTACCCATCTGTAAAACACGTAGAACCTCACAGTGTGCTGAACAAAAACTACCTAACGGTGTGCTGAACAAAAAGGGCCTCACCATGTGCGTGAGAAAAAGAGCCTCACCAAGTGCATGAGAAAAAGGGCCTCACCATGTGCATGAGAAAAAGGGCCTCGCCATGTGCATGAGTAAAAGGGCCTCGCCATGTGCACGCAAATGGTAGCTCACAATGTTCATAACAAAATAACAATATCAACAAACATTTCTTCATAGGTATAAAACGCATTGTGCAAGAGAGACAAATCTAAACTCAACTGTGCTTTGACTTTATCAAGTTGTGTTTATTTTCACTTAACTACGTAGCTTCCATTTTAATATAAGGAAAACCCATGGAATGCGATAAATAAATTTATTTTATTCTACTATTTACACGTATTGCCTCTGGTATATTTGTTGGTAAGTCTGCATTATACGATCAAATAGAAAACCGTTGCTGCTTATGATCAGCTAGGAAAGTGAGATGTACGCTAACGTTCAGTCACGGTTCCATTTTTTCGGTATCACAGATGTGATGAACGCTATACTTACGTTTAGCTATAATAGTAAGATGAACACTGCCGTTCAAACACGGTTCACTCAGTCACACGTTGTGATGTCCTCATTATTGTTACTAAGCTTGACTTGAACTTAACTAATCATCCCACGTTTTCTAAATATATATTGTACATATATTTATTGTTTCCAGGTGTTCATTTTATTCATGCATTCATTCATTTGCTCGGTTACACGTGATGAACTTTGTATTGCTACTTAATCATGAATGATGGTTTTATCATACCATTGTACGCATTCCAGATTTGTTGAGCATAATTATGTATAGTTTTATCTTGCCCCAAGAAAGCCATACTGTTTATGGATTGAATAACTATTTGTTTGTTGGTTTTCATTGAAGTGGCTCTCTAACTGCAACTGTTATTAAAACAGCTACGAATGCCGTACCATTCCAAACTACTCAATGTATTAGGCTGTAAAGCTGGATTAAAAATTCATACCAATTGTTATATAAAAGATTCCAATGTCTGATCGCAACACCTTGTATTGTCAGGAAATCGTGTAAACCTATTGATTTATTAAACTCACTTTGATAGCTCTTCCGTCGTGGCGTGTACCGGAAAGAGTCGGGTAGCTATACCTGGCGCTAAATTATTTCATAGCTAACGTCAGATCATCCCCTTTCATCTCCGCCAGCTGTCATATCAGAAACAAGTTGTTCCGACTACCCACCATCGGTACTATTTTTAACAGCGAACATTCATAGCATCCATCAGTCATATCCGCCACTGGCATTTCAGCCTCGAGTTGTTCCGCTAACCGAACTAAGGTACCATTTTACTGGTTATCACTTTAATGAAACTTTTCCTACCCAACCTAACCTAACCTAGGGTTACATGTTTCCAACCCGCGGACCGAAGGTACGTAATCATACCCGCGGGGCAAGCGTACGAATTTTTCTATGGTACGTAGTGCGGTTTTGTTAGCGGTTATGCTAGTTTATTGAAGTTTCATTAAAATGATGGGTCGCTATCCTTGGCGCTAAATTATTTTATAGCTAACGTGAGATCAGCCCCTTTCATCTCCGCCAACTGCCTTATCAGCCACAAGTTGTTCCGACTTCCTTCCTACGGTACCATTTTTTAAGAGCGAACATTCATAGCGTTCCTCAGTCACACTAGCCCCTCTCATATCTGCCACTGACATTCTGCCTAAACTCTGTTTCAGCCCACGTCAGAATCTGCCACCAGTCGTGCCATTTTATTGGTTATCACTTCAAGGAAGCTTTTCCTACCCAACCTAACCTAACCTAGGGTATGTGTTTCTAACCCGTGGGGCAAATGTACGTATTTCTAACCCGCGGGGCAAACATACTTATTTTTCTAGGGTTCGTAATGCCGTTTTTTTATCGTTTTTATAATTGAAGTTTCATCAAAGTGATAACCAGTAGGTTGGTCCGCCTGTTTAGGTGTAAAGACAGGGGCAGATATGACAGTGGCAGATTTTGGAGTGGCGGAAAATGAGTGTGGGCTGAAACATCGTTTAGGTCGAAAGCACGTGTGATGAAAGATTTTTAGCGGTTATGGCAGTGTCTGGCTATGAAAGTGAGGTGAAGTGAAGTGACGTTAGTGCGAGTGTGCGGAAATAATTTTAGCGCAAACGCTGGGCTCCCAAAGTGATAACCAGTAAAATGGTACGACTCGTGGCTGATATGACAGAGGCAGATATGACAGAGGCGAATTTGACAGTGGCTGCTCTGAGTGAAGGATACGATTGTGGCGCAAATGCGAGTGGGCTGAAACATTGTTTAGATCGAAAGTACGTGTGCTGAAAGATAGTTAGCAGTTATGACAGTGTACGGCCATGACAGTAAGGGAAGTGAAGTGGCGATAGTGCGCGCGTGCGGAAATAATTTTTGCGCGAACGCTGGGCTCCCAAAGAGTCATGTTCCTAAGTTCAGCTAAGAAAGTAAGATGCGTCCTTACCGTCCACACCCGGTCCCAAAACCGCATTAACAAGTTTTGCTGAACTCCTAAAGTTTAAGTAAGATTCGCTTGTCATTAAACGTGATTTTAGATTTATTGTGTATACTAGTGTATACATTTATTGTGAAAAACTAACAACATACCATTTGTGTATGAATAAACTCATAATTTCTATAAATATATATTTTTTGGATGGCAGAACGCCGATATAACCGGAATGTCCATTGAAAGTGTCATGAAACATATCCAAAAATACCTTTCTCCGAGATGTTCTGCGCTGTTGCGGGAACATAAACGTGTTCATCTGTTGCATAGAACTAGCAAGTCTTATACGTAACCGAATACATTACTCAATAGAGATGTACCGTGAATTAATGTATATCAAATTTATTACTTGATAAAGGTGTACACTGAATTTAATGTGAAATACAGAAATGGGACAGACATTAAAAGCCCTCATTCGTTTAATAGAACTATCAAGTCTTATGTGGAAACAAATACATAACTCGATAAAAAAAATCCTTGAATTTAATGTGTATGTGTACTGGAGAAACACTTTGTTAAACACCGGAACACCCCATGGCATCTCGTGAATTATCGTTTTTTACATCATAATAATGTTTCGAATCCACGGAGCGCAATTTATAAACATCATTATTAATATGTTTCTAGAAGTTTTATCAGCGCAATCAAATAACAGACTTTGTGATTATGTGACAGTGAGATCTAAATTAACCTACCATATCTTTTGAGCATCTTCACCGCAATCACGATAAACCCAATTTCCTCTGATCAATGTCGGGATCGATCGAAAATATCGGAATTAAATAATAAGTACCACTAAACTAAACACGGCTCTATATATTTAATCCAAAGTATAATACATATGAATGAGGGGACAAGAGCATCTACAGTGTTATCGCTTATTCAACTGCTAACTCATTGGTTTATACAAAAAAGTAACCTAAAGGCAACAAATAAGTGACCAGGTTCTTCGTCGACATATGGAACTTCGCAAACAACAGCGTGCAAGCCTTGCAACATCATTTCGCTTGAAAACAGATACAATCTGAGATAAGTGACACTCATTCTGCAGAGGAAGCTCATTTCCTGCACATGCGACGTTGTGCCAGTTGGCGCAGACGTACCATGTTGCCTGATGCACTGATGCACGTGAAGAATTATTTGTGATTTAAAATTTGGCGGTGCACCTCCACTGAGGAAGTTGTTGACGTTTCTATTCATCTATTCACATGTGTTTTTTATCAACACTGACGAACTACATAGTTTTTCGTATGAATCAAATTCGAGATCGTATGCATGTTCAGTATCAACGAAAAGCCCATTTAGTCTAATACTTGCATACGCTATTGGGGTTGCTTATGTAGTACGATTGAACTGTTGGATGATAACATGAGGTTCGATGAGATGTCACAGGACTCTTAATTGTACGGTCTTCACGATCTTGCCTCGCAACTTGTTATTAATTTCACTTACCAGCAGCCTTTTGTTGATAATAATTTGTATTCACGAACATAATCACATTCATTAAGTTGTGTCGGTCAGATATGTTCACAATATTGTTCATTTTGTTGATTGAGAAATAACTGTCATATTTTATATTTGCAATATTTACCTCTCTCAGGAAGCACAATACTCGAAGTTCCAATTCACTTGAAACGTGTGCTGAAAACTAGATACAAATTTGGGAGAAAAAAAGTTGACAGAATTTTGATTAAGTCAGCTGATGTGACTTGCCTGCATTACAGTCATGATATTCGAGACTCGTTTAGTAATCAAACATTCCTATGTATCTATAAATACATAAACATGACTATTGAGGCCGCTTAATATAAGCAGAGGAAATGAATTGTTCAAACAACGTAATAAATATATCTGTAGAAACAACAAACACGTTCAAATGTCCTCGTACATACATAATGAGTGTGTCTTAAACCAGCACGAACTGGCGTTTGTGCTTCAGGTCATTGGATAACGCGAGAAGTCTGAAATTCCTTCTTCAGAATTATTTCTGTATCAAGTCTTACAATCGTAAGCATTGCCATATTTTTATGGGGTCGCATTATTGTCCAGAATATAGACCACGGTAGTGTTATGTTCATAAAGTGTGTTCTGATAATCTATATAAGCTGTAACCGTCATTATCCGGCAATCTACCTACCTTCTCCGTGGTCTTGTGCAATCAGTCTTTGACTCGAAACCTCAGGAAGCGAGTTCGAATCATAATAAATGCCAAACTTATGTTTTTAGAAAACCAACCCATTGAATGCAGAAAGTCACTCATAATATTATTTGAGAGATTGGATATTAAACAATTCCATTCAAAAATTTATCTGAAAACTGCCTTGAAATCCAAATGCTTCAAAATGACAAGAAAAATTTTGATAAAACAAATATGAATTTGTTAGAAACACACTAAAAAATGTACTGCATTCTCTAAAATTTTCGGCAGTGAGTCTGAGCTCGGATTACGTAACCCAAATAACAGCAGTTTCTTACAGCATATGACAACATTTATGCGTGGCATGTGTATCTCAGAACTCACTTATATAAATTTCGGCAATAATATAATGTCGAACACCAAGCAAAATGGTTCACAACATCAAATTACCTTCACTGAGATTTTGTTGGTATATTTGTGTTCATATGAATGATTAATATACGATGACGAATAAAAATATTTCTTTACGTTATGAGGATCTATGTATTCGTTGACCGGATAGTGAAGTGCCAGTTTTGCTTTCAAACTAATTTTGTCGTGTTGACAATTATCTTCCTAACACTTCTGTCTTCCTATTACTTTCCTCAAAAAATTGTGGTCAGTTAATTAATGAGTCCGTCAGCTAACGTGGAATTTGGGAGTACCTTTTGTCAATTCCTGTTAATTTTTTATAACCCTAAAATTTTTTTGCTTAAATAATGTGATTTGATTGGATTTTTTTAGTTTCCCTCGTTAACTATATTCCAAATTCAGTATTGAGTTATTTCAGTTATATGTGATTTAACTGAAATAACTCAATTGTATTACCTAGCGAAAATCATGAACGAATCCGTATAATTGTCCAATCAAGTCGTCGTATGTCTATGAACATGATCGCATTCACAAAGGGCAAAAATAAATCGGAAAATATTCAAGTTCCACTCAAGAAAAAAAAATCTATATATCAGGCTTAACTCTTTACGTCAACCAATAATAAACGGAAAGTATTTTCACAGATGGTTCAACCCAGTTTGATATCTCCTTGTTAGACATAAGATTAAACAACCTATATACATTTATACTGAGAATTTGATTTACACGTACAGGAACAAGTTCTACTTAGTTTATGACAGATATTATTGAGTTAATCTCCATCAATTACAGCGGTTAAGTGACCGATATCATCCAGATAGGTAGGATACGTTGCCATTTGAGTCCGATCATGAATTTTCCGATTTCATTTCCAATTCATAACGAAAATTCCTGGCGTTTTCATTAAAAATACTCCACTTTAATCATAACTTTTTAGAGCTACTAAATATCCTTCCAGTTTATTTCTTCATCCAAGTGAAGATTTTTGTTTGAGCGTTGTTATTTACTGTATTGAAGTATTTGAATTAATCTCTGGTACAACGTATGCGATTCGATGAAAAACATGACTACCGGTAATAAACAAGGTATTGATAACACTATAATTCTTCATTTTTCTTTTCTGAACTATATGTATCCGGCTCGAAACAACCGGAAAAGCAGACAGCAAAAAAATATTTGTATGAATATTGATTTTAAAATGGTAGGAACATCTGGTTTCGATATTTTCTTCCCAGTATGTGTTGAGATCTATCTTTTATGTGTATACAATAATGCAATGGGTATTCCTAAAACGAGTTCGTAGTCGGCATTGCTGGCCCTACTCATTTGGCTTTCCGCTGAGTCCACAAGAAGAGGGTTGGAGAATCCAACCAATTTCCTGGTCCCAATTGGTAAAGCCTCGAGAAATGCCGCTGCAGGCGTCAGTCGCGGCTCAAAAGAAGAGAAAGTTTAAGAGAAAGTTAAGCGCCGGTTCACGTTTTTTATTTAAAGAATTCATTCAGGCCGTATTAATATA
>SDVV010008413.1:0-17223 GCA_016164225.1 Gammarus roeselii | reverse complement strand
TCTCGCCACCTCCACATCCATGTCTCTCCTTCCCAACACCTGCTTCACACCATCCATCCACCCAAACTCCGGTCTACCTCTAGGCCTGCGACCACTCGCCTCAGCATTCATCACCCTTTTCACCAATCTCCCTTCATTCATCCTCTCCATGTGCCCGAACCATCTCAGAACACGCGAATCCACTCTGTCCTCCAACTTCTTTACCATCCCTGTTCTGTTTCGAACCACGTCGTTGGTGATCCGGTCTCTCAGCGTTACTCCAGCCATGCTCCTCAAACATTTCATCTCGAAAACATTCAACCTTCTTCTCTCCTCTGCTCTCACCCCCCAAGCCTCAGCTCCGTAGAGCACAGTTGGGACAACAACTAAAATAGACCTTAGGAATAAGCCAACATAAATAACAATGAGAAGCGGGTAATGGAATCCTATATATTCGATGTTAATAAACAATACCGAATCTGAGACTGTGTTCATACATGGTTAATAAATCAAAGAACTTCAGTTTCAGTAACATGTTATCAACACGAATAACCTAATGGTAAAAATTTGTAAAATAAATTTAAACTGAAAACTTTTGTTTCTTGATGAAAGCAGACATAATTATAAACACCAGGGAAATGTATCTACTTCGTCTACAAAAGAATCATCAGAAATTTTACTAAAACATCCATGTAAATAGTTTTTTATATTATTTTGTATAAATATAACCCCTGCAGGTTACATTAGTACGAAATAATATCACAAAAACCACCCTCGCCCGCTCATGGCAAACTTTCGGGGAGAAGCTCGGGTGTAGTTGGGGTGGGCGTTGGCAGTAGCGGTGGTTTTGGGAAGGTCAAGTGACAGGAGGTTGAAGATCAAATATGAAAGACATGGGTGAAGGGTATGATGATTTTGACTAGCGGCAACGGTTGTTGGAGGTTATGAATGTACACATTATGGAAGAACGATCGAGAACACAAATTTCGGGCAATATTTAATTCATAACATAAATTTTGACCAATTATGAACTAAGTTTATCAACTTCAAGAAACGTTTAACCGCAGAAATAACTTGTCCTCCCAAATGACTTTACCTCAAAATGCTGATGTGAACGGAACAGTTCGTATTTTTTTGAATTCATAACATATTGTGTAGGTTAAATGTAAAAAAGTAAATTGTAAGGTACGTTGAAAATTCATTTTGAGAACAATGCTGAGGTAACGCCACTGGCGTATCTAGGCTTAGATTCGACCAATTCACTCGTGTATGCGAGTAGAGGATATAGCTTATACAAATTTGCTAGCGAGGAATAAATACTTTTCTTCGGTGCATTGTTACAATTCGAGCCCTTAAAAGAACAAAACTAGGATCTATATAGACGGCCAGTAACACCTTCGAATAAACCAAGCAGTTGAATGATTGGACGCCACCATCAGTACGTCGAGCTGCGTCCTGTCGACACAGATGTAGTACAGCTAGCGCTGGACCAAACATAATTCAGATTAATCACCGGCCAAGCGGGCCTCCATTGAGGTGAATAGCTCATTACACCTGGCAAGTGCTGTCTGCATCAAGACGAGGGTTGGAAGCTCGGCGCAGTCAAGGAGACCATGGAAGGAGGTGACGGTCGGGTGTCATGAAAGGTTGGTACATGAAGTCAGTGATACACCCTTCAATAATGTTTTTTTTTCAGCTAAGGAGTGACATACTTCACACTCAAGCAGCCATAGCCCTCAACTTGTTAGTGAAGACCGAATGTAAAACAGATACAAATAAAAAAAATCGTCATGAATAAGTCAACAGTCGAGGTTTCCAGCAATCACTGTTCTCGGTATAACAGTACGGTGCGGGCAAGGGGCAACGGCCACAATACTGTGACGATAGACAGCCAAGGGTCGGTCTTACAACACCTCAACTGTTGATGATTGCACAAATCAAGACTAAATGACATTATGTTGAAGAAAAAGATATGAATACAGATTCATTCTCGGGGTTGATTCAAGTTTTTCAGTTTCTGCAAAGTAGAGCCATCAACCGGCAATTTTTTTTTTTACTTCGCAGGAAATTGAACGTTGCATTTATCGGACATGTCTGTGCTTCAAAACTAACGTCAGGCGCATCAAATCAACAAAATGATGCTAGTAAAACGATTGCTAATGCCAACCTAATTGAGTAATGCGGACAAATGCTTCACAGCCGCCCTTTGACCACCATCACGCCACTAATGGAAGCACGGGAGGGTCGAGGCCGCCTTATGCCCGCCGTCACGTCACTAATCGAGACCCGAGTGAACAGGGCTGCTGCTTGCCTGCCATCAAGCCACTAACGAAGGCACGGGCAGTGCAAAGCCAACTTCTGCCCGCCATCCCACTACTAATGGAAGCGCGGGGGTGCAGAGGCCACCCCATGTGTGGTCGGGATTTATTCAAGAACCTTATTTTACCCGTCCGTTTTGAAATAACTGTTATATTTATTTTTACCATCTTCTGAAACAGGATCATAATAAGAACAACGAATCCACGCTGTACTTATTTTTTGTGTATTTGCATTATTCTAAGACATTTAGCTACCTTGTTTTATGGTTAAGTGAGCGCGGCCATCTTGGTGGTCCAAAGACTTTTCGTCACAGTGGCTGTCATCCGTGTCTCTATTTTCTATATCTAAGCTACCCTAATTTCCTATCCTCATAGTAGGTTAGTCTACAACTATCACTGCGTCACTATCTTAAATACTCCATTTGATTTGATTTAAGCCTCATTTCCACCGGAGCCTCAACGTGAGTCATAATAGGCTCCCCCGTAGGGCTCGACGATCATGGATTCCAGTCGGCTCGCACGCTTCGGCATGCGAGAAGAACAACGTTGTCAAATTAGAACATTTGAAAATTTCAGTCGTGTCAGACGCACGCTGGTGCGCACAAGTAAAATGTTTAGACGAAACGGATCTCCGTTTCGTAGCATCGTCGAGATTAGTACAAAGTTTACGGCTACACGGGCAAAGTCAGCTCCGATAGCAACGCAACACCATGTTTACAGCTACGCGGTCTAGTTTAATGTTAGTACAATTTACTTATTCAGGTAAGATAAAGACTCAGACGAAATGAATACCCGCCTCCAACCCCTTCGAACCTGAAGAGTAATATATACGCACTCCAGTGGGCACAGATCGTATCGTCGAAATTGGTACAAGGTCTACGGCTTCACGAATTAGATCAACTTCAACCGCAACGCACCACAAAGTCTGTAGTTACGCGGTAAAGGTCAACAACTGAAATTACATATGGTTCGTGCACGCGCGAGCGTGCACGGACTGAAAAAACACTTATTCACAAAATTACAAACAGGGACTCTCGCACAAGTACACTAGCATTACTTCATCAAATTGTGGATCGTGAAGGAGAAAGAAAGGGCAGGTTCATCATGGGCTGAAAAACTGCCCAGATTATCAACATCATACTTATTGTTTAGGGGGATAAGCAGGGGGGTGAGGGGCAGAGGTCCCTCGGGTCCCAAAAGAGCCCGATAGGTCCCGGAGGGTAACCCAAGTCCTCAGGGTCCTCAGAGTTCCCCGGGTGCCTCGAGTCCCCTCGTCTCAGCTTATCTGGGCTTGTCTCGACTCGTCGCGCCCAATTCGACTTGTCTCGACGTGTTTCGACTGATCTCGACGTACCTCGACCAGCCTTGACGCGGCTCTCCCCCTCTGCGCCGGTAATCCAAGCGACTGTAAAACGAATTTTTCTACTCAAGCATTTTAGGGTGAGAGCGATGTGGGGGGGAGGGCAGAAGTCCCTTAGGCTCTAAAAGAGCCCGATGAGCCCCGGGGAGTAACCCAGTCCCGTGGGTCTCCCAAGCTCCCCGGGTCCCTCAGTCCTCTCACCTCTGCTCATCTCAGTTTGTCCCAAATCATTTCGACCAGTCTCGGCTCGTCGCACCCAACTCGACTTGCCTCAACATGTTTCGACTGATTTCAATGCACCTCGACCAGCCTCGACGCGGCTCTCATCCTCTGTGTCAGCAAGGCTGTAAACTGTATTAACTAATTTCTCTACTCAAGCACTCCACACTACCACATTCCTCAATGTACGTGTTTTACAGCGTTGGGAGGGGAAGCAGAGGTTACAGGATTCAGAGGGGCCTCTCAAGGGTCACACAGTTTCTCAAATGGTCCCAAAGGGGCTCAAGGGTGGCCCTAAGAGACCCAAAAGGGTCCAAGTGGGTACTCTCAAATCTTCCTGGTCTTCCAAGTCCCCCGGGTTCCCAAAACTCCGGGTCCCCCGAGTCCCGCGGGTCCCACGAGTACCCCCTGCCCTCGGTCACATTGTCTCAACCAACCTCGATAGTATATAATAATAACCAAAGCAAAAGTTATCACCACAAAAAGGGCAGAGAAAAATAATAAAGCCCAAGAAAGAAGGAATACTGAAATAAATATCTTAATGATCTATAAAATGAATAAATAAATGAATGAATAGTCATCCATCCACCCCAAACTTAAATACTCTAGTCATGAAGTCCTAATCTAAAACTGAGCGTCACATTGCTGGTATTTTCCCGGTTGGTATCTTCTAATCCATTTTTATTGGGTACTTTACGGAGCTACAGCTCTACTCCTTACAACAGCGAAAATCCACTGCCCTATTTCTCCCGCAGTGAGAGAAACAGAGCACGACAACCCCCCTCCGGCAGTTGTCATGTATTTCGTTCACCTTTTGACGAACCGGAAAGCTTACTGACATGTATTTGACTAATGCATTAAACTATAATTTACATTATATCACATGACGCGATTTACCATCGATCATTACTTATATTTTTTACTTCATTCTTATTTATTGCCTATCAAGATAATTAAAAAGCATGCAGCGTCGGCAAGCGAAAAGGAGGGACAAGGCGAGAGAGGGGGTGAGGGTCGAGTGTGGTCCCACGCCTCTCTTCATGCCTAGAAAACCGCTGGACACATGCCTATGAACCGCACACACATTTATACGAATGTTATGTCTCAGTTGGCAGGGTATAAGAAATGATTCCCACACCATGTCCGTCATCCCGTAACAAACACAAGCACGGGGAGTGCAGGGTCGCTGCTGGCCTGCCGTCACGCCGCTAAAGGAGGCGCGGGGAATGCAGGGCCGCCCTCTGCCCGCCATCACGGCACTAAAAATAATAGCAGCCGGAGAGTGCAGGCCCGCTACTTACCTTCCATCATTTACGCGGTAAGTGTTCGACTGCCCGCTCGACATCATACCACTAAGGGAGGCACAGGGAATGTATGGCGGCCCTCTGCTCGTCATCATGCCACTAAGGAAGGCACAGGGAATGTATGGCCGCTCTCTGCTCGTCATCATGCCACTAAGGGAGGCACAGGGAATGTATGACCGCCCTCTGCTCATCATCATGCCACTAAGGGAGGCACAGGGAATGTATGGCCGCCCTCTGCTCGTCATCATGTCACTAAGGGAGGCACAGGGAATGCATGGCCGTCCTCTGCTTGCCATCATGCCACGAAGAGAGGTAAACATGGAATGCATGGCCGCCCTCGACCCGTCTTCATGCCACTAAGTGAGGCAAAGAGAATGCATGGCCGTCCTCTGCTCGCCATCATGCCACTAAGAGAGGCACATGGAATGCATGCTCGCCCTCTGCCCGTCATCATGCCACTTAGGGAGGCACAGGAAATGCATGACCGCCCTCTGCCCGCCATCATGCCACTTAGGGAGGCACATGGAATGCAGGGCCACCCGCGGTCCGCCATATGGTAATAATGACAATGATAATAACAATGTTTATCCACAAGATGCCCCGTGGTATTTTGGTATTCTAAAAAAAAATATAAATTCTATAATCCATATTAAATTCAGGGCACAATTGTATCGAGCAATGCATTGGGTTACACGTGAGGCATGCTCGTTCTATGGAACAAATGAGAACGTTCCTGTTCCACCCAACGGCTGAGAACATCTCCGAGACGAGTGTTTTTGGACATGTTTTAGGCACTCTCGTGCATATGGTCCAAATGTATCTACGTTTTGCAATCTCTAGATTTGTTGTCTTTATTTGCGCTACATCACAAAAAATACATTACAAGTAACCGATACACAATAGAAAATACGGACATGACTATGACATTAGACAACACGCTAACAATTGCGTTCGGACCTTGTCACAGCTTCAAGGGTTGTTGTAATTTGAACTCAGAGTGGAACACTGCAGACTTGTGATGAACAAATAAAGACGGAACATCAGTATCGCACTAGTAACAACAAAAAGTATTAACCTCACTGCCCACCAGCATTTACGACTCGTACTTAGATAATGATGAAAATATATCATACGTGTCCATGTGTACAGGAATCTATGTTACCTAATGTTGGCGCGTAGTGAAGAGAGTGTACCGCAAACGGTGGATAGAAGTGAAGAGAGTGTTACCTAATGTTGGCGCGTAGTGAAGAGAGTGTACCGCAAACGGTGGATAGAAGTGAAGAGAGTGTTACCTAATGTTGGCGCGTAGTGAAGAGAGTGTACCGCAAACGGTGGATAGAAGTGCCAACCGACACTCAGAGTTTCACAAGCCGCTACTCGGTACCAGAAAAAAAAGAGCTCAACGTACAGATGGCGCAGTATCAAGTACTAATTGCAGATGCAGTATTCAAACATAACTGCACAGAGAAGCTCGTTTAGCGTGGAGAGAAGAGTACGAAAAACAGTTCAATGTACAGTAGCGAAAGAAAATTCGTTTATGATTAAAGATTTAGTGAAATCTTCAATGATCAATTTTCCTTCGTTGTCTGAACTCATTGAAAATGTAATTGATGTTATCCATTAAAAAGGAATGTCCAGATATAAAACCGTAAGAAATTCCCATATTAAGGTCAATTCCACGTGGGAAAAGTCACGTTTGTTTTTTCGTTTACAGACTAACCATAAACGAATTTTCTTTCGCTACTGTACCTCCTTTGCGAGTGCGGCCATACAGGACGAGTATACGTCTAATTGGAAGATACCATAATTTGCATTACATCGCAAGAAGATTGTTTGTTCGTTTTAAGCTGCATACCTTAGGATGCAACCAGTTTGACATAAGAAAAAAAAATATTTCCACGTCGTTCAATGAATGATTGGGAAGGCCGCCACTTCCCTGGGACAGGAAACTCTAGTACAGCGCCCGATATCACGTGATTTGGTCCGTGTGGCATCCGAGAAGAGAGATCCTACTTATTTACCCATATTTACATGGAATACATTCCAACAACTATTGGGAATAGAAAATGAATTCAGATCCTGCTTGGCTTTGTGAGTACCCGGTTTCGCAACAGCTGACAGATGCCAAAGAGAGGTACCAAACCTGTGACGCAATGCGAAGGTTTCGAGGATGTATTTTTTTCCGTGTTGGAGCCTCTCATATTGTGAGGGCCTGGTGCACCCTCGCAGAAGTTTTTCAGATGCTCAAATATCAACCCCTTCCGAAGTTTTTATATTCTGCTAGCACTTGCCGACGTGCGAGCAGCAGAGGTACGTTTTCCTTAACAGATGATGCATTGGTGAAATTTTAAACGTGAGCTGGTATAGACTGTTGGAAGATTTTTTTTTACCTGCGACCGAAAACGCCTTTGCCCCGGCCTGTGTTCTTCTGAACTCGGCGTCAATGTCACTTCGTTTCGCAATGATCGATTGTGGGCTGCTCTATGATTTGAAAATACAACCCCGTTCGGACATGACAGCTTGTTCGGAATTTTATAAACTCTTATAGCCGTATCAAGATCTAGTCGCCCGTTTATGTTTAACCAGACAAGTTTTTTAAGAAGGGGCGTCACGAGATCACTCTTCATAAAATTTCCTTCGTGAGCTACCTTTGTGGTGCAGTGCAGGCAGCGTTGCATATCGTAGAGCAACGATTTCCTTCATTTTTCCCTTTATAGTTGGGTAGTAATTTAGATGGAAAAAATCAGAGCGGCAATTAGGAGAAGCCTTGATTTAATATAGAATTGTTTTTGTATACGATTGGAGAACATAAGTACCCCATTCAATTAAGAGCAAAGTTTTCCACAAGGTGTGTGAAGGTCTGTTATGATCGAGCAAAACTCGCAGACTTTTGACGCTGTTACACAGAGGGATTTTTTTTGCCCGAACAGTTAACAAAAAAATTGTTGAGTACTATAGATGTATTTGCATTTGATCCCAGAATAATGCACTTGGTTTTATCTGCATTAACTTCAAGACAGTTTGAAGTGTACCAGTTACGTAGGCGAGACAACGCTGTATCTGCATCTTCCTTCAGCTCCTCAAATACATTTGTGGGTCGAATGAACAGCAATTGAACATCATCAGCATATGTTGTCACATGTGCTTTTGGACGTCCTTTAATCAGGACGTCCACAACAGATGTCATTTACAAACAGGAGGAAAAGGACATGTCTACGAATCGATCCCTGTGGGACATCAAAATTTGCAGGTCTCGGAGAAGAGATCATTTCTCTGTTTATCATAACAGATTGGGACCGCTTTCTGAAATAGCTTACAAATCAGGAGGTTTGAATGTTCCGTTGCGCGAGTTTTTTCATCAAGGAGTTGTGGTGTGCATTGCCAAATGCTTAGAGGTCCAACAGAACGAGTAGTGATTAGCTGGTTGTTGGTCAATAGTTGTCAAATT
Source organism: Gammarus roeselii (assembly GCA_016164225.1). Classification (NCBI taxonomy): domain Eukaryota; kingdom Metazoa; phylum Arthropoda; class Malacostraca; order Amphipoda; family Gammaridae; genus Gammarus; species Gammarus roeselii. The sequence continues at coordinate 8,595 of SDVV010008413.1, read as the reverse complement.
CGGCGATCTTGATTAGCGCGTCTTCAGTATATATGTCCTACGCCTACATGCGAACCGACCGTCATTAATGACGTTTCTCTCCTCCAAGTAGTCCAGGAGATGACGTGAAATAATTTTTTCTAGGACTCTGAAAGTTGCAGGTAGGACCCTTGTGGGTTATTGATTCGAGCCTTCATTGTCCTCCTCTTGTTCATGGATCGGTCTAATGAGGGCATGTTTCAAATTTTCAGGGAAGGCGTTTATTGCAATGGATGTGTTGATGAGCAGCTGAAGGTGTGACAGTATTATGGCCAACCTGTCTTTTAGGTACAGCAGCGATATGGTATCGTGCCTCTATGAGTTTGTGTTTGCGAGCAAATAAATGGCAGAGACAATTTCTGCTTGCTTGATGACTTGGGTGACCATGTTTTCGACGAAGGCAGTGAATTATTAAGCGACGGTACTGTGTGTCGAGTTGGCTTTCTTTCCCAGGTCTTGTTTAACCCAGAAGTGGCTCAACTACTTTCGCCCATCACCTCATCATTTGTATGTTTTCCCACATTTGCGTAAAAATCAAAGAAGGTTTCAGCCAATTCATCTAGGGTTCCGTTGCTGCTTGACTTTTATGGTTGTTTGTGGGCACGATGTTCCCGAGGACGTTCCAGGCCTGCTTAGGGTTATTTTCTGCTTTGTCTTGTTCGGCAAGATTTGTATATTTCTTGACATTGGCCATAAGCCTGCATGCACGAGTCCGCCGCGATAAAATCTCATCTCATGACAGTCTGCATGTTCAAGTTGTTGATTCCTTGTTGGAGTTCAAGAGTTAGCTATGGGATTGGAGGGCATTTCATTTGTTTCATAACAATTTGTGCCGCTGAGTCAAGAGCTTTTAAAAAGGATCTATAGAATATAGTGGATTGAATAACTACATCGTCCGTCATGTTGTTAAACAGTGAAACTCCGTTCCATAGCTCAAGTTTTAATAATTCTTTCGAGTAACCTTCCATTGTTTTTAGTATCAGGACGACTGATTGTCGCTTTCCTTGTACACTATAATCTCGCTGCTTATTTCTTCGTGGTCTGCTTATACTGAGGGACGTACATTTCCGCTTAGCACTGATGATTGATTGTCCGTAATTATCAGGTGCAGTGAGCACCTACCGCCTCTGGTGATTTCGGTTGGAGTCTCAATGAGTTGTTCAAGTTTTAATCTATTGATTATTGGTCCAAATATATTGGATATCAATTGGCCGTCATCGAAATCTCCTTCGACATAATTTTTTTTTTCAGATAAACTACAGCTTGGATTTTAGGTTTTAAGTGTCAAAAAGATTGTTCACTAGCTTAGGGTGGTCTGTAAATGACTACAAAATAGAGGATTTCGTTTTCCTGACTTGTACGGTTATCCAAAATAAGTCTTAATTTTCACACGTATTTATTGTTCAAGTGTCATACTTATCCTTTAGAAAAATACACACCTCGCCTCCTCTTGTCTTTGGTCTTTTCTGATAACTCACTCTGTATCCATTCATCCGTCTGAATAAATTTGCTATCCATACAAGCCATCAGCCAGGTCTCAGTAACAGAGTATATCGACATCTTCCTTTGTTTACATGCACTTTTATCTGATCTATTTTAGACAAAATGCTTCTCGCATTAATATCGCCTGAGGAAAATTCTCCGGACTGATGGAGAAAATTTCCTAGCCTGGTTCCTGGTGGGGTAGTCGATCACAACTGAACATCTCTCGGTATACTGGGGTATGAGGACTCGCTTCGTGGTGCGGGAAGCGGATAATCGCTTACTTAACGATTAGCTTCCTTTGTAAAATTGTTACCACGAAGACTCGATGAGAGTATAACTATGTCTTCTATCCTAAGCACAATGGGTAGTCAATACGAAGTTTATGACAATTTCTACAACTAAACTAAACTTTTGGTGGCCGTATCCAGTCGCATTGCTGGCCTCTCCACTTCGCCTGAAGAATGGTAATCTGGCACGCCTTACACCAACAGTTTCGACTAAACAAGGAACCCAACGCAATTGAAATATCGTCTGTTGGCCATTTTTACTAGTGCAATTCATTCGATTTTTTTTTCAACATTTCGCTGATGTTAGATGCACCGAGGAAAAAAAAGTGGTGGATGCCTTTGTAAGAAAAAACGCTGAGCAGCCTGCTTCCGGCATTTGGCGCTGAAGGCTGAGGGAACGGCACTTCACGTTTCCCTCCATTACAAAACACCATATTATAACCGTGACGACTCAAGAAATACAAGCCATGCATAACAATAGCGCGATACCACATCCATTGCTACATTATTTACTCAACGACTAGTCTTATCTTGGATGATAAGACTAGACTAGAAAAGAATTGGCGGAGTCAATCGGGGTAGGAAAGGAACGGGGGGAGGGGGACGACGACGGTTGAGACTGATCCAGGATCAGCCTCCAACATACGAAGCTGCTCCTTGCGCAATATTCTGAACACATGGTACATAGTCAAACCAGAAAAACCGTGCTGCCCCCAAACATTCTTCGTTTCTTTTAATGTTTGAGTTAGGTTTACTACTGCGCAAAGTCAATGGCCTTTACGCGGAGAACGTCGATGGAATGTACGGGTGTCACAGGAGGTACAAAAACTTCTAAGGTGCTGAGGCCATTTGGTCCCAGCACTCCCCGTGTGGCAGTAAGGAAGATATAAAACACTATACTTACCCTGCTTCAGAGCCCCATAGATTCCAAGATGTCATTAAGGGCCCGTGGCTATGCGCTCCAACACCTGCTGATGGGGAAGATGAAGAAAAGACAGGAAACGTGGATCCCATGCACGAGATCTACACTAGGTGTAGATCTCATGGTTTGACTATGTACCATGTGGTTCGACTATGTACCTGAATCCATCTTGACCGCGTCACCCCTCCCCCCATTCTTTTCCTACCCTGGTTGACTTCACCCATTCTTTTCTTGGGAGAATAGCAGGAATAGAAATAAGAAAAAGGAAGAGTGGTAAAAAAATATTACATAATGGAAAAAACGGAACTTGGCTGTTATTAGCCACCCAAAAAAAGAATGATTAGAACCGGTGAGTGTGTGAGTGTAGGTGTGTGTATGTAGATGTGTGTAGGTGTTTGTGTCTAGGTGTGTGTGTGTCTAGGTGTGTGTGTGTGTCTAGGTGTGTGTGTGTCTAGGTGTGTGTAGGCGTCTGTAGGTGTGCGTAGGTGTGTGTAGGACTGTGTAGGTGTGTGTAGGTATGTGTAGGTGTGTGTGTAGGTGTCGGTGTGTGTAGGTGTGTGTGTGTGTGTGTGTGTGTGTAGGTGTGTGTGTTTGTGTGTGTGTGTTTGTGTGTGTAAGTGTGCGTGTGTGTATGTGCATGTGCATGTGCATGTGCATGTGCATGTGCATGTGCATGTGCATGTGCATGTGTGTGTGTGTGTGTGTGTGTGTGTGTGTGTGTGTGTGTGTGTGTGTGTGTGTGTGTGTGTGTGTGTGTGTGTGTGCAACGACTATTAGGAGAGTTGTTAAGAAGGACTGAGATAAGTCGAAGAAAATTTGAACCAAACATAAGATGCAAATGAGGTAAATAAAAGTTAAACAAATCAGGATTGGGGAGAGAAAAAAAGATAGGAAATGAAGAGTGTTCATCTTCTAGTTGGGCCGTGACTCCGTGCGGCCCTTAAACCTAACAGACGCCTAGGGAAGCCAATCACTTTACTGACGAAGGAAAAGAGACTGCAGGGCCGCTCCCGGACCGCCATCATTCCACTAATGGAGGCACGGGGAGTGCAGTGCTGCTCCCGGCCCTCTATCATCCCACTTATGGAGGAGAGGGAACGCATGAGCCGCGTCCTGTCCGTCTCACACCTCCAAATGTGACACAAAGCGCAGGGCCGCCCCTTGCCCGCCATCACGCCTCTATTTGTGACACGGAGAGTGCAGGGCCATCCAATGCCTGCCATTACATCCTTGAAAAACGTAGCGTGGACTACTGGGCCGCTCGCAGCCCATCATGCAGGGATGGGCTGTTGCACCCATGGTAGCACACACTCCAGAGTGTGGGTGTAAAAGAAGTTGGTTGGTTTCAGTGGAGAATGTTCATAGTCCAGAGCTTATTTCAAATCAGAATGCTTCGTGAAAATCAAATGTCATCTCAATTTTTAAATAGTATCTTAGTAAACAAGACTCGTACGCGGAGTAAAGCTAACACCGGACTCCCGTCCATTGTAAAAAATAAGGTCAAATACTCAGGAAAGTAGTTTTGTTCAACGAGGCCTGTAACGAGCGATAAATATTGATGAAAGCCCATGATGATCGGTAATTTAGGGATAAATTATGCTTAAAAGACGAGTAGAAGAGCCAAAGAGTTATGCAAAACAATTCAGCCAAGTTCCGCCTGGTGGGCTGCGGGGGCGCAGCATAGCGTCGTTGAAGTGCCGTGGCGTGCCCATTAGGAATATTAAAAAATAGTCAACTGGAACCAAACGGCCCAAGCTGAAATGAACATCCGACCCGGGCTGAAAAACAGATTTGCGCTACAGAGTGCATGCAGCGCCCTCTGATCGCTGCGGGCAAAAAGAGAACGAGCCCAGGGCGTTACAGGTATTATACCTGGCTTGGAAGGCCGAGGTATAATACCAAATTCCGAAACTTCCATTTGTATGTACATGAAATAATATTTAAGTGACTGTTCTCTGTACGCTAGAGAACAATAGTCAAATATGCTGATGCTTGCTCAATAAAATAGAAGTATAAACTACGGTTAAACTACACGAGACGAAATAAAAAAGATTTGAAGAGTCAGAAATGGCATCTGAAGTTTCGTCTAACACATTTCATGGCTCCACCAGGAGAGAATGAAGTTTTGTCTCTCCCTAAACACTAGGTCGAGTTGCTCGTGCGTCAGGAACAGATATTATGTTAACCTCGCGTGAACTGTAGCGACCTAAATGCAATAAAACTGTCATTGTTTTGTTTTCAAGATGTTGGTGATACTTTTGTGGCGCGGGAACATTGGTAGTGTGGCCAGTTTAGCCAAGTTGGGACGGATGTGGAGCGAAACATAACGATTTGAAAAAGAAGCTTTTAGAATATTCTGTGATCTTTGAGAACTCAGTGTGAAGGAATTCGAGCTTCACAAACTTGCCTGCAATAATTGACGTGCATTTCATAGCATTCAATCTCAATTAACGAATTTAGGGAATAAATCGATGAATTGAATTACAAAATCAAACGCTATGTGAAAATGAGGACGAGTATGTAAGAGCTCTTTCTCGTTAACGATTCAAGGGACCTACAAAGAAGGTTAAATAAAGATCATGAATGCGTCCAGCAATATACAGCATAAAAAAAATCATTTCCAATATTTTTTACAAATAAATTCAACATTTGTAATGAAGTCAAGCAAACTTTCATATGGTGGGATGGGAAATATTCAGTTATCGAAAGGTGGAGTGCTACACATGGATGAGCAATCAACGTCGCTACCCACGACAGTATCACCCAGGTGACACGATCTCTCTCCATTCGCTGAGGTGACAGCTTTTCCTGCGCCCTTGCTACTCACGAAACATGCTTCTAGGTGACAGTATATCCCTTTTGCTTCACACAAAACATGCTCCTAGGTGCCACCATTCCCTGCCCTTTGCTACTCACGAAACAGTTCCCAGATGCCAGCATCCCCCGCCCTTCGTTACTCACGAAACATCCTTTCAGGCGGAAGAGTCATGAGGACGTGTGGCGAAGGGTTGTTGTCCATGGGTATCCTCTGCGTGTTGCGGGGTGGCATGGCGTCGTTGTTGGGATCGGCGAGGAAAGTGCCGTTCCTGAAGGACCTGAGCATGTTGAGGCGAGCCTCGCTGGTGCTGTACACGAATGATCCGTCGATCCATGACGTCACGTAGTTCAGCTGGAGACGGGGGAGATGGCAGGGTGAGACTTGAGACAGATCACTCAAAATGGAACGATGAATATTATGTCATGTCAAGAGTAAGATATCGTGATATTAGTCGGGTAGGAAAGGAACCTCATCTTAGACGAGACAGTTGCCGCGGATTAATTTGCGCAACGTTACGCACTTGGTAAAACAGTCGCAACTTACCCAAACTTTGGATTTTTCAGGGACAAACAAAACTTCCATCAAAACCTACCCCCACCGCGTTGGTATCCGGTAGAGTTTATGCTAAAATGAGGTAGATCTTATTATTGTTTTTGTAATGTGTTGCTTATCACTCGGAGTTAAATCATTGGAGAATCAAAAGGGAAAATATTGTAACTCAAAACGGACATACAGGGTGGGCGCAAAAAATGTATAAACTTTAAAATCGCTACAACTTTTTCGTATAAAGAGAAAGATTTAAAACAAAGCTTCATGGAAGGGAGACGATATCTAGTATATTTTTCACATACAGTTATCTTTCAAAATGACCGCCGTCAACTGCAATACACTTCGAAATGTGACGGCCAAAACTCGCAACTAGTTTTTCGAGGCGATGACTTGACGAGCTTCTTTCAGGAGTTCATCAAGCGGATGCAGGCTTTGATCAGAATAGATGAACCTTGACGTAACCCCGGAGGAAATTGTCCTGTGAAGAATTGTCAGGCAGCCTTGGTGGCAATGGAAACTCACTCCAGGCTTAAATGGATGTCAGAACATCAAGCGGTCAACCAGTCTATGGCATCGTATAAGGTGTGTGGCCAAAAATACTTCCAAGCATCTCAATGTACCACTCCGTTGGACGCAGGATCGCATAAGAGCTGCGGTTTCAACAAAATGGAGCCTCGGTGCACACTTCAAAAGATGGTACGGACTGGCTGACCGCTTGTTCGTCTGACAAATTCATCTCTCACAACAAAGAGTTCTCATAGCACCAAATTCGCCTGCCCTTTCTCCACTCAACTATTTTCTCTGTGGTTACGCCAAGGACCAAATATTCAGATCATGGTTTGCATCACTAAATGAACTCGGGAAAGAAGCGAGTGAAGTCATCGCCTCAATGAAGAGTGAAATGCTCGGAAAAGTCGTCGCGAGTTCTGGCCGCCGCATATACAGTGCGTTGCAGCTTACGGCGGTTAGTTTGCAGGATAACTATGCTGAACTGAAACTGGAAATAGTTTAATTTCGAATGAACTCTGTTCGAGTTTCCCCATCTCTTACACGGAAAATTTTTGAGCGATTTTAAAATGCATACATTGATGGCGCCTTCCATGTACAACGAAATGCAAAATACAGATGCAAAACAGTGTCGCACGTTCGCAACTATACCGAGAAGGCCACAAGTGTCATGAGACCGTAATACCTAGTGATTGGTAATGGCGCTGATGAAGCACAGTCTCTGACAAGATAACTGCCATTGCGTCATTGAAATCTCTAGCACAATAATAACAATTGACAATATCGACAAAAAAATTCACTCAAAAAATGAAGTATGACATAAAGAAGATGGACCAGAGATATCAGGTTAATACATTAACAACATACAGTGGGCAGGTCCGTTTGACGTGGGGGGGAAGGTGGCCAGAACTAGTAAAATACATTTATCAGCATTAGTGAAACACACGTTGTGGACATGACTGTAGGTAAAGTATATGTAATCGGACAACATGATAACGTTAAAATATATTATAATGCGCATGAAAAGTACATAAATTGGTTCAATACCGGCATTCATAGAAGGCAAACCTTGATCAACATTCAGAGAAGACCGACTATTGTCGAAAGACGACATCTTTAATGACATATTCGAACGCCTTCAAAATACATGGAATTAACTAGGAAAGTCAATCTTCCCTTCCTCTTCAAATGCGGCCTGTATTCAGTGAAGTGGATTAAAATTTTGCTCAATTCAGTATTGATAATACACGTCGACAGCATCAGGAGCGTCTCTGGAAAATCAAGCTTGATCATGGTCAGTATTCAAATAAAATTCGAGAATGAAGCCGGTAATTCAGTCACACAACAACGAAGATGAACCAAGTCTAGCGTAATGATCAACAAAAATGGTTTTCGTAGGGCCAATATTATATTTTGAGGAAAGATGAACTGGAACATGAACGCTGTTAGCGTAGTCATGTTTAAAGCGAGGCGCAGCAAATGCTTCTGACTAGAATAGATTATGTGCGCTACATTAGGCACTTTATAAGCACCGTGGCGAGGCAGTGCTGCCCGACTGATGCTACATTAGGCACTTTATAAGTACCGTGGCGAGGCAATGCTGCCCGACTGCTGCTACATTAGGCACTTTGTAAGCACCGTGGCGAGGAAGTGCTGCCCGACTGGTGCTACATTAGACGTTTTGTAAGCACCGTGGCGAGGCAGTGCTACCCGACTGGTGCTACATTAGGCACTTTATAAGCACCGTGACGAGGCAGTGCTGCCCGACTGGTGCTACATTAGGCACTTTATAAGCACCGTGGCGAGGCAGTGCTGTCCGACTGGTGCTACACTAGGCACTTTATAAGCCCCGTGGCGAGGCAGTGCTGCCCGACATGTGCTACATTAGACACTTTATAAGCCCCGTGGCGAGGCAGTGCTGCCCGACTGGTGCTACATTAGGCACTTTATAAGCACCGTGGCGAGGCAGTGCTGCCCGACTGGTGCTACATTAGGCACTTTATAAGCAC
>SDVV010008412.1:0-17224 GCA_016164225.1 Gammarus roeselii | reverse complement strand
TGCCCAAAATAAATATTTATCCAGAAAAAATCAGTGTTCATGGATCAATATACTTCGCTTCTGAGGCGATGCATGTGTTATTCCCACGGTATGAAAAAAAAAATTGTAAATTCACACGGTAGGGAGACCTCTCACGTAAATCTATAATTTAATTAATATTAGAGGGGAATACCAAACTTAAATGATTCAAACTAATTGATAAAGGAAGCCGGATGAAAATCACCAGATGGGGAAAAAGCGTAATCATATTAATTGAGGGCACCGAAAAATTTCTAAGATGTATTTGTTTCATCACTGATTGGAGAATCCGCTGTTCTATGATACCACAAAGTGGTCGGCAAATGTGAATGAAGATTTTAATGTACTTGGGGCACGTTACAAGAAAACCGAAAATGCGGTGGCTGGAAACGGTGTCACCTCAAGCAGTCGATGTATGCTGTTGAATTCCGCCATCACACTCCGTAAATGTCACCTCAAGCAGTGGATGTTTGCTGTTGAATTCCGCCGTCACACTCCGTAAATGTCACCTCAAGCAGTGGATGCGTGCTGTTCAATTCCGCCATCACACTCCGTAAATGTCACCTCAAGAAGTAGATATGAGCTGTTGAATTCCGCCATCACACTCCGTAAATGTCACCTCAAGAAGTGGATGTGTGCTGTTGAATTCCGCCATCACACTCCGTAAATGTCACCTCAAGCAGTGGATGTGTGCTGTTCAATTCCGCCATCACACTCCGTAAATGTCACCTCAAGCAGTGGATGTGTGCTGTTGAATTCCGCCATCACACTCCGTAAATGTCACCTCAAGCAGTGAATGAATGCTGTTGAATTCCGCCATCTCACTCCAAAATCAATGATAATTATATTTATGAGGCCCCCGTTCAACCTGGCAATTGTGAATTTGCTTCGTGTTATCATAAACTTGATTCCCTGAGAACAATATCATGATATAAATAGATAAAATTACCTCAAAAACACAGGGCAGTGTCTCTCTTCTCCGTCTACCAGAAGTAGTTTAGATCTCATCACAAGTCTATGACATTGAACTCACAGATGCATAGGCTTCAGAGTGAAGGGTTCTTTGGGTTCTGTTTATTCGCGGGTTGAAATTTAAAAAATGCTGCTCAAAGACAGGTAAATAATGCAGCTCAAAGACAGGTAAATAATGCAGCTCAAAGATAGTTAAATAATCCAGCTCAAAGATAGGTAAATAATGCAGCTCAAAGATAGGTAAATAATGCAGCTCAAAGATAGGTTAATAATGCAACTCAAAGATAGGTAAATAATGCAGCTCAAAGATAGGTAAATAATGCAGCTTAAAGATAGGTAAATAATGCAACTCAAAGATAGGTAAATAATGCAGCTCAAAGACAGGCAAATAATGCAGCTCAAAGATAGGTAAATAATGCAGCTTAAAGATAGGTAAATAATGCAGCTCAAAGATAGGTAAATAATGCAGCTCAAAAATAGGTAAATAATGCAGCTCAAAGATAGGTAAATAATGCAGCTCAAAGATAGGTAAATAATGCAGCTCAAAGATAGGTAAATAATGCAGCTCAAAGATAGGTAAATAATGCAGCTCAAAGATAGGTAAATAATGCAGCTCAAAGATAGGTAAATAATGCAGCTCAAAGATAGGTAAATAATGCAGCTCAAAGATAGGTAAATAATGCAGCTCAAAGAAAGGTAAATAATGCAGCTCAAAGATAGGTAAATAATGCAGCTCAAAGATAGGTAAATAATGCAGCTCAAAGATAGGTAAATAATGCAGCTCAAAGATAGGTAAATAATGCAGCTCAAAGATAGGTAAATAATGCAGCTCAAAGATAGGTATCTTGTCTAGCGAGAGAGCCGAAACAGTCAAGCTTTATCAGAATTGGTTTTCAGTTGTTGAACAAGCAACCTTAGCCAGCGAATTTTCGAAAATCTAGTGACATTCTTATTAATTTATTCATCTACGTAATTAAATCATATTATAAAAGCCAGTAAAAGCCAGTAATTGCCAGTAATTGCAGTGACACATGGACACGTAACCAACTCAAGGTAATAATATTTCCCCCAATATCAGGTTTCTTCCATAGATTTTCCCCTCCCAGTCCATGTCTCGCCGAACAACATATAACCCTTCCCTGAGAATCCCTTCTGACAGCCTTTGGCTGTACCAGGCTACAAAATGACTGCCCGAGGCGGCGGGTTGGATCAGGGAGGTGTAAATGTCTTCTAGAGGGGAATGAAGCGATAGCAGTAGTATAGGGGTAACTGAGAAAAAAAAATGATATAAGGTTTATTTAAGTTATTCCTGCTACAGGTAAAAAATAAGACGTAGACAATGGAAACTATGATTTATAGACCCAATATCAAAATTATTCCATCTACTTTCCATCATCTCACACCACAATATAACGTAATTGATATAAATAGGCACGGATCCAGGTGAATCAATCACTTGGCTAAGCCATGGGAGATAAAAAAACATTCTACGCTTATGCATTTTTTGTTCTGCTATGGAACAACAATACGAATGAGCAACGGTTAAGTGAGAAAAAAGTCATTTAAACTTATCAGTTTGTTCATTGAAAAAATGAACAACACAGGCTTGTCAATTCACTAAAGATTGAATTAAATGCGAATTTTGACATCGACATTTGGCCACGTTCCAAAGAGTTCAGTTTATCTATGCTATGGGAATGTACGGCTTTCAATTAATTTGATGTGTAATTGATACTTGGCAGATCCAAAATTAAGTAATCATTACAACTTTTCTTCAGAAGAAGTCCAGTATTTCTGGAGATTCTGAAATACCAGTTCACTTCTAAGTGAAGTTTTAATGTCAAGCAAGATCTCAATATTTAATAACTGAAACTCGTAAACGGGCTTTTTATTAAATGAATTATTTTATCCTCACATGAATCTCATGTATTTTCTGTGTTCGTTGCGACAAGAATTCGTGATGAGATGAATACGTGATTCCATCGCCCCTATAACTATACAATATTACATGCTTCATTATTATAAACCAACAAGGCCAAACGTTTTAACTTGCAAAGGTGATTTCAAAAGAATCCCCATTGTACGACTGAATGTTTGAGCATATTGTGGTAAGCGAGGTCATTTTAAAATTACTTTCTTCGCAAAGTGAAGAATATTCTGTTTATTGATGTTATTCAACATACCAGCGTTTATTATAAACAAGTAAAATTTACAATTCAAATCTCATAACCGAATAAATACATCAGATGACTCAAGCGATCCACAGTTAAGTTATATTTGTTATCAATTTCGATTCTTCTTAAAATGCTTCATTTATGGGATAAGTCGTTAATAGGAATATTCCCCCAATTTGTGTAACAGTTACAGTTTTATACGTTATTTGTTTTCCTTAAGTTGTTTCACAACCATGCAGAATAATTCGTATTTGAAACGACCTAAGAAATCAACTTTGACCTTCCAAATGCAGCTTAAGAGCTGCACGACGGAATGGATCATTTTCAGGCCCGTCAAATGGACGAATGAACTGAGTGGTGTTTGAATAGGGTTTGGTAGTCAAGAGAAGATTCTCAACATTTTATTCGTGGAGTGTTTGGAGTATATGCTATCCAATTAGATTTTGTTTACCGGCTATTGTTAAATGATACTTTTTTTTGAGAAAATTCTAATTGAGATTGAATAACTTTACACTTCTGGGTTGAAATAAAGTGCATTCAGAGAAAGTCAAATTCTAAGGCCATTAGAACATTATGTAAAAATTTAATTACGCTGAAGTGAAAACCCTACGCCAACCAACCTGTTATTTGGACCTTAATCACGCCCAACGCCCAACAAGTTGGTTTTAAATCCTTCAAGGCCTCCTTTTTGTCGGGCAGAAATATTTGGAGCAAAATTTATTATCCTGAGGCTATTGTTCTGAGGCGGAGTGTTGGAGCATGGAGCAAATATTGTTTTATAAGTGAAGGCCACTAAATCATCTCCTATTCTTAACTGAGATGAAGTGTTCTGTCGTATCGGCAATGAATTTCACAGAACTCGGATGCGGTCGTGACCGGTAGTGTTTAAACAAGGATGCCTGATGATGAAATAGACTAGAGATTTTGAGGATATCCTCACTTTACTGCCTGCTTATAACAATCCTGCATGCATATCCAATGCCCTCCCAGCCTCATTGTAGCAGCTTAAGCACCTCGACTCACACCCGCTTCGTTATTGCACTGCCGATTATAATCACACACGCTCTTAATCCTTGTCCCAGTTCATGATCGATACAATATACGATTATGAACGCAGTCAATCAGGGAAATTTATCCATGTCAATGTTGACGCAATGAAAGATTTGCGCGACTGTATTAAACAATCATTCAAGGTGTGTGTAAAACCGAAAATAAATTGTTACAGTTATAACGGGTTGTCGAGCACTTATTCCTTTTGTCAAATAACAAATAATCTCAAAGCATTTGAAAAACGATAAATCTGACTTCATCACGGACTAGGAATACTTCATTATCATCTAAACTCTTAACTCAGCCAATCATTCAAGGCAGGAGCTGCCATGGCGCTGGCAGCGAGTGCTGGGCTCATTGAAGGAAATGGCTGCCTATGGGCAAATGGAGTCGATTCCCAGTAAGAAATTATCTCCGGCAGAATCGGTGGTTAGCGGCAATTTTTGACGTGAATTGACCCTAATCACCGAGCTTCCGTTCGGCACTATCCGCGATATACACCCTGATCTGGAAACATTTGCCAAAGGTTGACTCCAGAGATATTTGCAAAGGCCGGTATTATTTTCTCAGACTGTACAATATTCATGACTGAAATATGAAGTTACTTGTAACAATTTACCCATAAAATGCAATCTTATGCAGTAGTTGTTGAGTTGTGAATCACACTGAAATAAGCAATAAAACTATGAATGTTTTGACTTTGTTTACCGGAATATTGTTCACTTGGAGCTGCCTCCACATATTATTTAAAGGATAACTAAAAAAAAGTGCTGCAGTGCATTGAGTGTGTTAAACACACCAATGCCTTTGTCTTATCCAGACACGCTTTGGATCGTCATTTAATGCTTAATTGATACATACAAAGAATTTCAGTTCCTCTTTGTTATGAAAATGCCTCATCTCGGCCAAACAGGAGTAACCGCAAATACATATTGCCTGCCGAGGGTAATCGCCGACGATGACGTCGACAAATTCTGAATGCGGGCTGTGGTCACAGGCACTGGGCCAAGCGCAGGACAAGGAGTAACAGAGGTTAATATTTCGTCCGGAGTGATAGGATTCGAACCAATCTAATTGTCACCATATTTGGGCGACACCTCTGTGGCTATTTCTGTGATGGATCGTCTGTTTCTTTAACAATGCAAGCAAATTCCGTGAAATTAATAAAATTTGTTTGTTTTCAAAATCACACTACTAAAATTGTCCAAGATTAGTGCTAATATGAAAGATTTTGCGTTTAAATTCAAATGTTTTTAGTCATGTTAGAAGCTTCTTCTGCATATCACTCAAATACGGAGAACGGAGGTCAACCATTATACCGTGCCTAACCAGAACCTCCATCACTCAGCGTAGCACGAGTCACACTCTGCCCGTACTCGGTCGTGACGCAGTACCGTAGTATAAAGGACCTCCATCACTCAGCGTAGCACGAGTCACACTCTGCCCGTACTCGGTCGTGACGCAGTACCGTAGTATAAAGGACCTCCATCACTCAGCGTAACACGAGTCATACTCTGCCCGTACTCGGTCGTGACGCAGTATCATAGTATACAAGATCTCCATCACTCAGAGTAACACTAGTCATACTTTGCCTGTACTCGGTCGTGACGCAGTACCATAGTATAGAGAGCCTTCATCACTCAGCGTAACACGAGTCATACTCTGCCCGTACTCGGTCGTGACGCAGTACCGTAGTATAAAGTAAGCAACTGACTCTGTAAAAGAGGAGCGGATAATTTTATTTTCGTGCCACATTTTCCATTGGCTGGGGGATCGCAGGTAGCAAATAAACCTCCCTGCGCAAGCCGTGTCCTTCCTGCAGACTGAGTGATGGTAATGACCCTGGCAACGAACAGGATTATGTAGGGATTGGGCTGGGTCCGTGTAGGACAGAGGCAGCAGAGGGAGAGCGCTGATCCTTCCAGGACCTGTTGGGCCGGGAGAAGGTGAAACAGAGGCTGCATTGTGAGGGTTTAATCACGCGCCTATTGGGCAGGTAAGACAATGAAAATAATTTATTTGATATCTACGTAGTTTAATCAAAGTTAACCTGGTTAGAATTTGCAATTGCGCCGCGCACACAAAGTAAATGCTTTCGAGTACAGCCTAGTGCTCAAAATCCTCCATATCTTGTGTGAAATAATGGAACTCTTAGTATTGGGTCTACGAGTAAATAATGAGACCCTTAGTATTGGGTCTGCTTGTAAATAATGGAACCCTTAGAATTGGGTCTGCGAGTAAATAATGGAACCCTTAGTATTGGGTCTGCTAGTAAATAATGGAACCCTTTGTATTGGGTCAGCAAGTAAATAATGGAACCCTTAGTATTGTGTCTGCGAGTAAGTAATGGAACGTTTAGTATTGGGTCTGCGAGTAAATAATGGAACCCTTTGTATTGGGTCAGCAAGTAAATAATGGAACCCTTAGTATTGTGTCTGCGAGTAAGTAATGGAACGTTTAGTATTGGGTCTGCGAGTAAATAATGAAGCCCTTAGTATTGGGTCTGCGAGTAAAATCTTATTCGTCAATCTTCGTCAGGCACGTTTTTCTCGAATTAGCGTGCAAAATCGTATGAAATCATTGTGCAATTTAAGGCGCCTAGCGTCCAATAAGGGAATCAGCGCCTCAATCCTTGCATTGCTGTACAGTCGAGCAATCATTGGTGCATGCATGGCACTCAATGGACAGTACAAAACAACAACTAAACGCTTCATATTCGTCAAATAAAATCAAGCCCATTTTATTAAAATTTGCTAACGAATTTTTTAGTTTCTTTTGGGTTTTCATTTTTCCGTAATTAAGTCCTTCAAGATAAATCTTTAATCGAACTTACTGAATGGTTCTTCTTCACCAATCTCTGCACCAGAGATTGTGTTCGCTGTAAAACAATATGTTTCGTAAGTGTACCTGAAGTCTGGGTCATCTTTATAGGCTGAAAGGGCGGTTGCCTCCTTCATAACTGATGATCATGGATAGTCATTGATAGTCATTGATAGTCATTGATAGTCATTGATACCCATTGATAGTCATTGATAGTCTTTGAGAGTTATTGGTAGTCATTGATAGTCATTGATAGTCATTGATAGTCATTGATAATCATTTATAGTCATTGATAGTCATTGAAAGTCATTTAAAGTCATTGATAGCTATTGATAATCATTGGTAGTCATTGATAGTTATTGATAGTCATTGATAATTATTGACAATCATTGGTAGTCATTGGAAGTCATTGATAGTTATTGATAGTCATTGGTAGGTTTTGATAGTCATTGATAGTCATTGACAATTATTGATAGTCATTGGTAGTCATTGGTAGTCATTGATAGCCATTGATAGTCATTGACAGTCATTGATAGTCATTGATAGTCATTGATAGCTATTGATAGTCATTGATAGTCATTGGAAGTCACTGATAGTCATTGATAGTCATTGATAGTCGTTGATAGTCATTGATAGTCATTGATAGTCATTGATGATCATTGATAGTCATTGATAGTGATTGAAAGTCAATGATAGTCATTGATAGATATTGATAGTCATTAGTAGTCATTGATAGTTATTGATAGTCATTGATATTTATCGATAGTCATTGGTAGTCATTGGTGTCATTGATAGCCATAGATTATCATTGATAGTCAATGTTAGTCATAGATAGTCATTGATAGTCATTGATAGTCATTGATAATTATTGATAGTGATTGGTAGTCATTGGTAGTTATTGATAGTTATTGAAAGTCATTTGTAGTCATTGGTAGTCATTGAAAGTTATTGATAGCAATTGATAGTCATTGATAGTCATTGAAAGTCATTGATAGTCATTGATAGTAATTGATAGTCATTGATAGGCATTGTTCATTGGTAGTCATTGGTAGTCATTGATAGTCATTGATAGTTATTGATAGTCCTTGGTAGTCATTGGTAGTCATTCATAGTCATTAGTAGTCACTGATAGTGATTTATTGTGCGAACCATTCATTGAATGATGAACGCGCATTTAATTATTTAGTAGGAACTTGGTGTGATGAATTAATTAAAAATTAGCAATAACATCAAGAAAAATCGTTGAAGTCCAGTCATCAATTGACAATTCGTTTATTTGAATGTTAAAAACAAGATAAGTGATAAGGGGATGTACTTATTTTACGCAGTATGGCATTTATTTAGGTCTAGGAAAGGAACGAAAAAATTTCATTCGTGTCTTATCCTTCCAACGAAAACAGTTTCACCAAATAAATATTTGAACATTTGTTTCTTTCCGTTACTGGTTCTTCCATTCCCTTCACCAATGCCATCCTCTCTCTGATGACAAACTCAACTCACTGCTTCGTTAATCAAGAGCTGGAGTTATTGGAGTTATTTGAGTTCTGCCAATACTTTAATAACTCAAATCAAGACTGGATTAATTAAAGTTCTGCCAATACTGTATTACGAATGAATGATAAAATCCCCTCAGAAGTTATCCGCAAGATACCTATAACTTGCCAACGGAAAGTATTTCAGTTTATTTATATTGACAAGTTGGAAAATCATAACATTGGTATTTGAAGTTGACTCTTCGTGTCCAGCTGATGCTTTTCACTTGGTCGACCGAATCCCAATTAAATTAGACGTGCGTGAAAAAACTTTATCTCGTAATGTGAGCAACACTGTTTCTGTCAGCACCATCGACTCGATGCAAGACGGAATAGAAGTAATTGTAAAAAAGGTCTAAAACTTTAGATTAATCACCGTAATCTAAGTTGAGTTCAATCGTCTTTTAAATCCCTTCAAACAGCAAAAAATTAACCCGACTGCTGGATGGAAACTCCTTAAGGAATCCGTGAAGATTTTGAAGAAAACTCTTGCAAAAGAGAATTGCAGAGAATGTGTGAAATCTTGACTAAGTAAATCTCTCCTACATTGCTTGTGTTATAAGTGTTATTTCTTTTTATTCATTTCACAAAACATTTACCTCTTATTTGGAAATGAATAAATTCTTACAATATTAACCGTTCAACATTTTGACATACTTTTAATGTTGAGACGATTCGAACACAACGAGTTCTCCTTTTCTTCTTTTCATTTAGTGTTCTCAGGATACAGAAATGATATCCTAGAATTTGATATGTATCTTCCAAAGGTACACGGTTGGCAGGTTTGGTCCGTTTTATTTATCTGATTCCAACGAGGTCTTAACTTTTCATGTACTACCTCAATTATGAGCTATATTTATATTGGAAAAATTATTTCAAAACATGAACATAGATTAATTCGACCTTAATCAAATTTTTGCACTGGCAGCCTAACAAATTGAGGAAGTATTTCTAATTTTTCCTGACGAAACTGAATATGGATCAGAAAAAAAGAATATCAACAGATGTTAACAATATTTTTCTCCCAAAATTCCGCTCCCTAAATTACTGTAATGCCCCCGTGGACTAAGCGGGTTATTCCGAAATTCTTGCAACCGATAAACGCTTAAGAACTAGATGAAAAATTACGCTTGGCTTCTTTCTTCGTATTTGAACAGAAAATTATTCGAAAATATTTCACATCTTAAAATTCTTACATTGGGTATGCCAAGGAGCCTTGCCATGATTAGGTTACTGAACAAAAAATGATAATCGAAACAGAATTGTCGCGATTTGGTAAGTGCGATACTGAAGCCGCAACATAAACATTCTTCTGAGGCAAGTAATCCTCAAACAACGCTTCAACGTTCACCCCCAAGATCAATGCCTGATGAATACCGCGTAAGTAATACGAATAAGACCCCTTAATAAACACATCGACTCATTAAATGAGCACTAGAGTTAAGAACTTTCACCACTTCTTCTTGGTAGGTCAGTGCGGGTGTTAAACAATCTGTTATCCGTCGGTGGGCATTCGACGGCATTCCGCATGGAATCTCCAATTGCTTGATTATTCAATTTGGTGTCTGAAATGTCGGGGATGATCGTCATCGTCTATAACGACCTGAAAACATTTTCACTCATCCCGCGTTAAACAAATTTTTAGGTACACAAAACGAGTTGTTTGCAAGAAAGTGACCTGATTTTGTATATATAATTGACTGTATATACCTACAGCATGGTAGCAGAAAAATTTGAGAACGATTCCACAAACGGCGTTCGTGAGAAGGGAAATCGCGACAACTGTTTGACTAATCACACTTAAATGTTTACTGTGTGACAGAGTTCCATTTATCAACCAAATAATTGTCACCCACCTATTGCCTCTTACATTAGTAATGTAGCAAATACTGTGGGAAGGAAGCTCAACGTTGTGTTAAAATTGTGAAAATGTAATTCACTTATTTTAAAACTTTGGAAAACACGTATTACTTGGCAAAAATACGTTCCCGCTTTCGTTTCTAGTTACCAGGCCCGTACATTACTGACAACATTTCCTGTCGTATTGTCTTGCGTTATTTAATTGTTTCTGTTATTTGATCATTTTATTCACAGTTGATATCCTTCCCCACCGATATTGCACCAGCTCTGACTTAACCCCACCCACCTCGTTTCCTCCTTCACCATGGTGGGAGGGTTATGGTCCTGACCATCAATGATATAATTGTCTGGCCTCTGCCACCTCATCATTCAATGGTGGAGCTTGCCGATATTAATCACAGGCGGCATCCATTTTCAGCAATGGAAGAAAGTGCGAGCCCTCATCACTGTCTCATGACTCTCCTCTTCAATGATGATGGGCATCGTGCTCTACAGCCAGTTCTTTTCCTTTTCTTCTCATAGGATGCCCTCTGCAGAGCGTTGGAAAAATATCAGGAGTCTCATCAAGAAAACGGATTGGAAAAACATCAGTGGGCAGCTTGTAAATATTCAAAAAAAGTAGGTGATTTACCAGTAAATGAATGTTTCCAGCTGGATCCGGCCCTCAAAAAATATTGGTTCAAATAAATCGCTCGTTCAAATAACGACGAAGTCCGACATACTGATAACAAAGACCTTGAATCAATGTCATGTTGTCAAAAATGTCTTTGTTTTCCTGTTCAGGGATTGTTATGAAGGGTATAAACTTTCAGAAATACCGAGCGGATATGAAAAGTGAAATCACGTTAATTCTAATAGACTTAGAAAAATATAGAACCAACATGTGGTGTTTAAAAGTAGTTAGAAAAGTTTTGCTAAAAGGAATAATATCTAAAATGAGAAGTAAACTGCATAACCTGTTAATGTTTTAGATTCATACAGAAATATTTTCTGTTCATGCTATTTTGTTTGAATTGCACACTGCAAATACGAGAGCAAATTTTGACCAAGGATTTATAGAATTAGTCTTATACATATTGGAATTTTCTTCGTGAACAATTCCAAAACTTTTCAAATAATCATTTTGATCAGTCACCTGGATAAATGCAATGCTTCAAATGCTGTCGACGAATGATATTATTTTTCGCTTCTGTTTGTTCTAAATAAATAATGAAAATTACTGGTAAAAATATATCAACAAAATTATTTACAAGAACGTTAAAATGTGCGTTAGAAGTTATAGTTCGTTATCTATTAACGAGCTATAGTTCGTTATCTATTAAAGAATGGATAAAAATTATATTGATAGAGCAACAACACAAAACAAATGCCGTTCTTCATCAAGCCGTGTTACAGCTCTAGTATTCCGCACGGACAATTACCATTTGAAAACAAGGTTATGTAACTTGTCACAAGAGATCCAGTTCGTCAATGCAACATATGATGGTTCAGTAAGCAGAGCAACGGCTTGGTCTGAAATCATAATATGACTGGGATTTACATTCAGCTCACAATAGTTAGAGTGTGTCTGCAATTACCTGTCAGCAGTAGGTCCGAGTAACAAGTTGGGTCCGAGTAACAGCAGTTCCGAGTAATAAGTTGTGTCCGAGTAACAGCAGGTAAGAGTAACAAGTTAGGTCCGAGTAACAAGTTAAATCTTCAGCGCGAGCAGCGAGTGGGTCCGAGTAGCACGTTAAATCTTCAGCTCTAGCAGCGAGTAGGTCCGAGTAACAAGTTAAATTTCCAGCACGAGCAGCGAGTAGGTCCAAGTTACAAGTCAAATCTTCAGCACGAACAGCGAGTAGGTCCGAGTAACAAGTTAAATCTTCAGCACGAGTAGCGAGTAGGTCCGAATAACAAGTTAAATCTTCAGCACGATCAGCGAGTAGGTCCGAGTAACAAATTAAATCTTCAGCAAGAGCAGCGACTTTTTAGGACATATGTCCGAATGCTTCCGGAGTTGCCGCATTTACTAAAACACCAATGAAGAAGTTCCATGTACAATATGTCTGTTGTATTCATTATAAAGCATTTCTAAGGCCATACACTGTATAAGGGATGCACGAAAAAACATTTGTTTTTCAAAACTATGAAAATGTAAACTCAAAATTTATCTTTAACAGAATGGAAACATTGAATTTTGCAAGTGTCTTTCGCGATTAATCCGTTGCTGATTCAGTTTATTAGCAACGTTATTGAAGAGATTCGCTTCTCATGATACAAAGAGGACTGAGTGTGTCCAACAAAATGTTGAACAATGAGGAATTTGTCCTTATTTGGTTTGTGTTTATACATTTTTTCGTATCGTACGCGCAACACACAGAAGTGTTGCATGTTTGGTCGTTCCATTATTCAATCACAGTCCACCACACTTTTTATCGATGACTCGTGAACGAAATTATTCCGATAAAATATGAAAGTTTACTGGGCCCTGTATGTGAACTGTATTATACAGTTCACAGTGAGGGTATCGAGATAATGATTTGGAATTACCGTTTCTCCCCAAACTTGAGTGGAGCGGATTGTATTTATTTTTCGTCTCTAAATTACCCTAATTTTTTCAGTGAGAAAAACCGCATTAAACGTGGCTTGTTGGACGTTTTCCTGTTTGGGTCGGGTTGACGCGCGTCATTATTAACTTAGTGGCTCCTAAGCTTCGTTGACTACGATCACTCGTTGTAATTCACTACTGGACAAAGACATTGTAAATAACTTAGAGCTGTTTGATAAGATCACCCAGCTAATAGGCAATAGGGGTCAACTTTCGATCACCTTCTGACCGAATGTTGGTCGATAATGTTTCACTCCTGAGATGGGAACCAGCTGCTGCCTTGCTACCGCGGATTCAATGAAACATGTTCGTTTGCGCTTTCATTCTCTCCCGACGACGTTCAACCGCAGACATGTGTCATATTTATCGGCGGCAATAGTTCCTTATTCTATTATCCTCGTGTTTGTTTACGATACGTTGCTGCTAATAACGTCTCCTTGAGTGGAGGTTACCTCCCACTTATCGTCACATTATCCAGTAGATATGACTTCAAGTCATCGCAAAAAAATGGAATCGTCTTTTCATTTCAGGTGCATGCAAACCATTCACCTTTTGGTGCAGGCTTCGATTGTACAGCGATCAAGCTCCTCGATTGAGCGATCAAGGCTTTTTAGTATAAGCGATCAAAGTTGCCGCGCTCGACCAAGCTGGCCGGGAAAGCTCCAATGTAGAGACGGTGACTCGCATGACAGAAATAGTTAGAGTTCTGCTCGACTGATAGCAACGCTGTCGAAGGATTATACTCATAATAATGACTTGACCCAATAGTGACGTCACTCCTTCACTCTGAGAAGTAATCTCAATGCTTAAATCCATATACTGAATAAGGTCATTGAGGTGACCACCCCATCATGATCATGAATAATATAATGAAGTAATGAGAGTTGATCATTATCCTCCTTCAAAAATAAATCTTGTTTACTCGTGGACTATCAGTAAACTCACTTATATGATTGAGCACCCGCTGAGTGATAAATTGCGAGATGTTAAACTATAGTTTAGAACTCTATTTCCCATGCGAAATACTTATAATGTGCTTATATACGGCGTTAATATCTCAACTTGTGCAGCAACAGTTCATTTCACGCGCGCATTTTCTGTCGTGGACCAATAATCCTCATGCATCCGGAAAAACTCTTCTTCCTGGATAAACAGAGAGAGTATTTCCTTCATGCCCCGGCCTATTGTCTCCACGGGACCCCTTATGGCGGAGGAGCTGAAGTTCTTTAATGTTGCATTTCAAATGAGAAGTCTTGAATGGATTTACCTTTCCTAGAGCTCCTAAACGAACGGAAAACGACGCTACCCTCCAGGAAATAAACAAGATAATGGTACTATTTTTTGGCTTGTGGGCATAGTCACTTAAACTCAATAAGTCATCTTAGAATTTCGAAATAAATCATAAATTTCTCAAAGAATAGTCCAGCTGACGACTTTATAGAAAACATGCTTGATTGACAAATTAATGTCAGTCAGGCAGGCGATTTTATTATGTTGGATCAGTCAACTATGGACACGAGTAAAGTAACGATAAATGGATGATGAACATTGTACACATTATTGGTAGAAAATCGAGGTATTTTCTATCCATCGTCTTCGTTTCGAGCGTCAGAAAATTCAGATTTGTTGATTAGTCTCGTTATATCTGTTTCAACAAAAACACACGCTTTACCTGCGTGACGAATTACACAATTAGCCGTTACTGTTGGAATTGTAAATTTCAGCAACGGAAACAGCCAGACAATATCAAAGTCGTCCGGCCTAGTAAGTCATTGTAATAGTGGTATAAGGTCACATTAGCCCGTCGGCTGTGGTAGGCCGAATTTCTAGACATATGTGACCAGACACAATTATCCCCACGTCAAATACATATAAAATAATATTTCTTTCCAACTATGACCTAAGTCGCTTGGGCTTTACTTCGCTCTCTGCGCAATGCTTTGTTTCTATTATAACCACCTCTTCTCTCTGAGAGGTATGAGTAACATATTGAAACAATATTATTTCTTGCTACGAATGAAGTTGCTGACCAGATTTCATACATTTTTTAAATTTTCAGTCATCATACATGCTACGGTACTGCCTGTGATGGTCCTTTGAACAACATGATATTTCAGGAGCATCGTTGTTCTTTACAAAGCAACAACGAGCAAATCTAAAAAAATGTGCCCTGGAAACAAAAGATGAACGATTCATGTCATCTTTGCAGCTTGCTACATCCAGTAAAATATTAGTGTCACCACCTTTATAGTGGATTCAAATTTCACGACACAACCGACCGATATACGACAGTCTCAAATATATGGATGCTTCACACACGAGAGTAGAAGTTGTTCTGCATTGGTCGTGAAGAAACGGCCAGATGTAGTTACATAATGTTTAAAAAAATATTTATGATTCAGAAGCAAAATAATTGATAGTCGAGTGGTCTTCGTTGATCTCTTTAACGTATAGGTATATAATAAAATGCTTCAGTCACTATTTTGATCACGGTTTGCGGTTGAGCTCCCGCGTGACAAGCAAAATTATAGCGAATTAAACGTCGTCGGTTTCTATTTATAATAATTCCGAAAAACATGGTGTTTCAGAATTCTTTGAACAAACTTAAATATAGGTTTAGATTCGTTATATAACGCATATCGTACTCCATGTGGGCGTGGAGTACGATATACGATATAAATGAAGTCTGAACGTTTGTTCTTTTTGCAGAATCTAATAAAGTGTAATCAACCGATAGAAATCTAATGAAGCTATTACTAATATGAATAACCAATTATATTAAATGTAAAACTGGTTCACATCAAGTAAGCTTGACTCGAAATGCCAACGCGACGCAGATTATGATATTTTCCAGGAGGCAGATTCCTATTCCTAACACGCACGTTGAATTAAAGGGTCAATCAGATGCATATGTCGCGATAAACATAATTTTTCGATGTAATATGGGACTGAAGAATTGACTCGAAAGATCTCGTCTCCTTTTTTGCTGGGAAACTATCCAAATCGTGTGGCATCCTTAACCAAAATCGAAGTTGTCTAACAATTTCTTTCTAATTCATTTGTACAACAGTTTTATTCATCCATTTTTGACTTATTGTACAAACGGATATGTTTCAACCTAGAGAACGAACCTAAGACCGATCATACATAGTGAACAGCGTGTCATTAGAACACTTTCGCATGCTAGTAGACGTGACCACACTTTGCATCACTTTTGCAAATGGAATATTCTCCCAATGTATCACATGAAAAACGTTTTCCTACCAGTGTGTGTATGCAAAACTTTGCATCAAATAGATTACATTATAAACGAGTATTTCGTAATAAACAACCCTATGGATTATCTTCGCAACAATACGAATTCCAAATTCATCGTAACTCAAAAACACAATCTCAATCATCTTAGCCAATAAAAACTATCTCAAATCGCTCTGTGGTTCATTTTATGAATGAAAGTTTATCTGCTGATTTGGTGCCATTTGTTCCTGTTTACACACACATTTTTTTTAAATTGAATGAACTTTTATTGGATTCGTCGACTGCCGTTCTCTCTTAAATCGCACAACATAATTTTTTTCTAGATAACTGCTAGAGAAATACATAACTGCTTCATGGATGTTTCGACATTTTTTTTTCATCATGTATTGTAAATAATGTCATAAAAATCTGAAAAACTCAAGATTCACAATGTGCAAGCATTTAATTTATATACAACACAATTCAGCAAATCAAAAATAGTTATTTGTAATGGAGCAAATGAAAGATCACTGTTGATAGATCACTGTTGATATATCATTGTTGATAGATCACTTTTGATAAATGACTGTTGATAGATCAGTGTCGATATATCACTGTTGATAGATCACTGTTGATAGATCACTGTTGATAGATCACTGTTTATAGTCACTGTTGATAGATCACTGTTGATAGATCACTGTTGATAGATCACTGCTGATGGATCACTGTTGTCAGATCATTGTTGACAGATCACTGTTGACAGATCACTGTTGACAGATCACTGTTGATAGATCCCTTTTGACAGATCACTGTTGATAGATCACCGTTGACAGATCACTGTTGACAGATCACTGTTGATAGATCACTGTTGATAGATCACTGTTGATAGATCACTGTTGACAGATCACTGTTGACAGATCACTGTTGACAGATCACTGTTGATAGATCACTGTTGATAGATCACTGTTGAT
>SDVV010008411.1:0-17224 GCA_016164225.1 Gammarus roeselii | reverse complement strand
ATATATCTTGCCTTTTTTGACGTTCTAATTCATAACTAACCTATTAACTATCAAAATGCAACCTAATTTGGGTCAAACAGCCCCCTGTTGTCTACTAACACGTGTAAACACACCGACCATCATGCAGAGCCTCACAGCCGCACACAGATTCCCAGGTTAACATCTTCTGCAGCCGGACCAACAAGGCCTCAACTCCCTCTCAACGACCACATGGTCTTGCCCCCTTACATCAACCTCTAGGGACCACTTGCTGAGCACAACGCCTCCTCACCTCGCAAACACCGATCAACACGCCTCCTCTCCTTCCGAATACCGAAAAGCGGGGCCCTACTCCGCACACCGAAAAAAAGCACGAGATAACTCCTGCACAGTTACTGCCAGGCGTTCTCTCCCGCACATCGACCACCAGAGCCCCATCTTCTGCACACCGAACACCAAGTCCAAGGTTTACGCTCACCGACCATAGGGCATTACCTCCCGTCAAATCCTCACCTCCAGTACCCCCTACCACAAGGGTCCACCCCTCCCGCACACTACGCGACTTGTGAACGTTTCATCGAGCTTCTCTTGGCCTAAATGTAGTGGTATTGCGAGCAGATATTTCAATCTAGAAGCGAATAGCTGTTTAAGGGGCAGTTTGGCTCTCCTTGAAAGGAATTGGCCCCTCCCTTGTGTTCTGGGACGGAAATTGTTTTGTGTGGCGCCATATTATCCCACTCGCAGGTTTCACGTTGTGTAAAATAAAAGGTTTTGTTTTCTGCATAACACAATGATAAAATATATGACTTTCCGATGAATTTATGTTAAAACTTTTTTTTGTGTTGCTTATGACTTTTGATAAACACACTTCCTTCCTTTCATACGAAGGGGGGTAAATTCCCGATGAGTCTCCGACTCTTGTTTATCGATTTAAATGGGTCGCTATACCTGGCGCTAACTTCTTTTATAGCAAACGTCAGATCAGCCCCTTCCATCTCCGCCAACTGTCATATCAGCAACAAGTTGTTCCAACTACCTAACTAAGGTACCATTTTTCTAAAGCGATCAATCATGGCATAACTCACTCAGAGCAGCCACTGTCATATCAGCCACGAGTCGTACCATTTTACTGGTTATCACTTTAATGCAACTTTTCCTACCCAACCTAACCAAACCTAGGGATACGTGTTTCTAACCCGCTGGGCAAAGGAACGTGTTTCTGAACCGCGGGGCAAACGTACGTATTATTCTAGGGTACGTTATGCCGTTTTTTAGCGGTTATGACAGTGTCCGGTTATTGAAGTTGTGCGAATGCGCGTGGGTTGAAACATTGTTTGGCGCGAAAGCGCGTGTGCTGAAAGATTTTTAGCGGTTATGACAGTGTCCGGCGATGACAGTGAGCTGAAGTGAAGTGGCGCTAGTGCGCGTGTGCTGAAATATTTTTAGCGCAGAAGCTGGGCTCCCGATCTAATATCGCAAGCATCTTTGAACAGTCTCATAACCATACAATCGTTGATTATCTCTGTCATCCAAGAGCATCGGCCCCGAGCAGCAATGACACCGAACAGCAAAAGCACCGAACAGCAGAAGCATCGAATTGCAGGGGCACCGATTATCGGCAGCACCAAGCGGCAGCGGCATCGAACAGCATCGGCACCGAGCACCCACAGGACCAAGCAGCAGAGACATCGAACATTGGGGGTCTCGATTATCAGCGGCACCGAACAGCGACGGCTCTGAGCAGCAGCAGCAGCAACAGCAGCACCGAGCAGCAACGGCACCAAACAGTATCGCACAGTGAAGCAGCGTGCCGAGCATCAACAGCACCATGCGGTAGCAGCATCGAGCACCACTGCACCAAGCAGTAGTAGCGTCGTTGAGAAATAGCGGCATCTAGCAGTCGAGTTACCGAACAGCAGCGGCACCGAGCAGCAGTGGCACCACTTAATAGTGGCACCAAGCAGCAGCGGCACTGAGCAACAGCGACAACGAGCTGCGAAAGCATCAAGCAGCAGCACCGACCACTAACAACAGCGACACCGAGCAGCAAGGGCACCGAGAAGCAGGCGGCATCGATTAGTGACGGCAGCAGGAGTACTGGCACCTGTCAGCAGCAGCGATCAGCAGCGGCAGGGATTATCAGCGCTACCGAGCAGCCACAGCACCAGGCAGTCGCGTCACCGAGTGACATCACCGAGCCAAAGTGACACCGGACAGCAACAGCGCCAAGTCGCAGCAGCGCCGCCGAGAAGCAGCGTCTACGAGCAGCGACGGCACCAATGCAGAAGCGACACTGAGCAAAAGAGGCATCGAGCAGCAACAGGAGCACCGTTCAGCAGCACTGTCTACAAGCAGCGGTGGCACAGAAGCAAAAGCAAGACTACGCGAATCTCTTTTACTGGCACCTGTTCGGATTTAGTGTGAGCAGTCTCGAGGCTTATACTTGACTTTGTGTGACTGCCCTCAATCTCGGATCGGTCATATAATCCAGTTGCCAACACATTTCTAGTTGCTAAATATTTGTTCATAATCATCTATAACAGAATAACGAAAACAATAGATATTTGTCATCAATAAATTAATTATCAAACAAATGTATCAACAGCGATGAATGTTCACCATCAACAACACAATTTTTTTGAAAATAAATCACGCAAAGCCCGGCACAGAAAGGAGCGGTTGAATTGATGTTTTCAGTTGTTAGGCCTTGCCAGCAAGTTTGTGGTAGAGAATAGCTGAGTATGGTTTGAGGCTGGGCCGTGCTCTGTTTTGACACCCCATGTCACGTCTGTCTCGATCCTTTTCTTTCTGGATAGCTTTTATTGGTATTGAAATATCACGAAAAAATTGTTCCTTATGTTGAGCTGAGATCGTTATGTAAGCAAGATAGCATTTAAAAACAATCATGGCATCGTGGTAATGTAATGCTTAGGTCATTAAATTGAGTTTCATGAAAGGAAGAAAATACACGTTTTCCACGAAATTTCAATTGGTTGTAGCTTTGCTCCTTGGTTGGCACCGTGGGGAAACCTGAGCACTATCGTTCCATAAGGTGATGCGGGCGGGGTTCGAGTCTCGATCGCTCAGTGACTGACCTCCGTCTAGCTCCCCCCCTCAACGTTCTGTATTGATGTGTGATATTCTCCCATGGACACTTACATTCCTACCTATGACTTTGACATAATATATTAATTGTTTTTTTTATAGATATTATATACTAACCACTAGTTTAAGTTTAGAAACCAATTTCTAGCCTAATGTAGTTTCCGAAGTAAGAGCCATTATTAGATAATAATGGATCATGTGATTAGCCGGCCCCACGAACACAGTCAATTTCAAATCCCAGTTTGCAGAAAATGTTAGTTGTTGTGATAAACGACCAAAGTAGATGATGTTGATCAGAAGATAAGTTCTTGTTAAGTTGTTGATGTTGTTGTTGAGTTGCTGTGATAAGATCATAGTCTACAGGGAATACTCTACATTGGTAGATTCAGACCTTGATAGTGACGAATGTTATTGTTTGCAGCAGGTTGACGGCGTCTTTGATGTGGGCTTTCATTTGTTACCTGCGACATTGTGTTGCTTTACGACGTTCATCTTGAAAATAAGTTCACAGCTTGCCGCTAAATGGCATGCGATAGCACTTGTTTACTAAAGAAGCACCAACCAATAAAGTAAGTGTTTTGACCTTACCACCAGGTTAATCCATTAAATTCATAAGTTGGGAGGACCTTTATGTTGGGAGAAAATGTTGACCTATCCATCTGTCATGTCGCGATTAAAATATATCAAAAATGTTAAGAACGGTAAAGTAAGTAGTGAGCACGTGAATCAATTGAAGGCGTTGTGGGTTTATGTGATGCCAATGTAACATATTGAAACTGGGAAATCTTCTGATTAAATCAACTATAAACACTATTTAAATTGAGACTCCCTTTCCAATATTTATTGTACATGTCCTTTTTTTTTAATCAAGGACTTCCTTTCCAATATTTATTGTGAATGTCCTTTTTTTATATTGAGGACTTCCTTTCCAATATGTATTGTACACGTCCTAGCCCGCTAATGAATGTCGCGTGCCCAACAAATGTATTTGCAGGAGTCCTTTAATCACCTCTACGTTCCAATCCATATCATTGAGTGGCAGAGTAGGTGCAGCATAGATTCAGAGTAGGTTTACCGTAGTTACAGAGTAGGTTTACCGTAGTTACAGAGTAGGCTTACCGTAGTTACAGAGTAGGCTTACCGTAGTTACAGAGTAGGCTTACCGTAGTTACAGAATAGGTTTACCGTAGTTACAGAGCAGGTTTACCGTAGTAACAGAGTAGGTTAACCGTAGTTACAGAGTAGGTTTACCGTAGTTACAGAGTAGGTTTACCGTAGTTACAGAGTAGGTTTACCGTGGTTACAGAGTCGGTTTACCGTAGTTACTGAATTGGTTTACCGTAGTTACAGAGTAGCTTTACCGTAGATACAAAGTAGGTTCACCGTTGATACAGAGTAGGTTCAATGTAGATACCGAATAGGTAGTTGTAGGTACCGAATAGGTTCAACGTAGATTCAGAATAGGCTTAACGTAGATTCCGAGTAGGTTTAACGTAGATTCCGAGTAGGTTTAACGTAGATTCAGAGTAGGTTTAACGTAGGTTCCGAGTAGGTTTTACGTAGATTCAGAGTCGGTTCAACGTAGATTCAGAGTAGGTTCAATGTAGATTCAGAGTAGGTTTAACGTGTGTACAGAGTAGGTTTAACGTAAATTTGGGAGGAGGGAGCAAAAGGTTCCAGGATTCAGAGGGGCCTCAAGGGGGTCCTACAGTTTCTCAAGAGAGTCCCGAAGGGTCTCAAGGGTATCCCAAAGGGCCCCAGAAGCGTCGAAGTGGGTCCCCCTAAATCGTCCTGGTCTTTCAAGTCCCCGGGCTTCCGAAACCCCGAGTCCCCCGAGGTTCGCGGGTCCCACGAGTACCCACCTTCCCTGAGTTTCCTTGTCTCAACCAACCTCTCCATATATAATAATAACAAATGTAAAATTTCACTATGAAAATAATGCAAAGAAAAATAATAGAGCCCACGAAATACGAAATAATAAAATACTAAATTAAAGTGTTAATGATCTATAAAATGAATAGTCATCCATTCATCCCAACTTAGTGGTACGGTGTACACTTATTATTTAGTGTAAGAGTGTGTACTTGAGAACGAAGTTCTTCCGGTCTTGAAACTTTACTGTGTTCTTTAGCTCATGCTACTACAGATAGATCCACTTGATTGTACCCAGACTGATTCGTCGAATTATCGAGTCAGTGGAGTTTTTTTACTCGTGCAGACATGGGGCAAATTGGCGTTATGGAGAGTTTTCTTGACATCTAGCTTCCGATTCAGTGTGTAAACTTCCAATGAGCTGGCAGAATGCATTCCTCTCAGGGCAACATGACTGTCTGACCTCAACCTTTACTTCCTTTTGTAAGCCACGCATACATTCCTGGTGACCCTTGAGTCAAGCACAGCTGAAGTTAACTCTAACCTAGGGACGGAAACCCTTTACTCTGGTGCAATCCGTCCCTTTCACATCAATAGTGTGGAATTACGTTCACTTTCCCCATAATCAACTGAGCTATATGCCACCGTGGAATCACCTACTAATGTGTGTATAGGTTCATTTAAATGTCTATCTCTGTTTTGCTTTTGATGGGCACGCCATTATGTTCAAACCTCTTACATTACTTTTTGCCTTCTTCGTTGCAATGGCATCAAGGAGATCATCATCCCAACTTAACGTTGATTGCCAAATTTCTACCGTACGGAACTTAGCTTTGCTGGTTGTTGATGGATTCAATAATCCAAGAGGATCAAAATGTGCAGCTAAGCCCCAAAGGATGGTTCTCTTTGTCGGCTCACCGGTTTCAAACTCCATGGGAGCCACAATCGAGATGACTTGATCTGTGTCCCATCCCATCGAAATCTTTGAGTTCTGGGTCATTTGAAGCCCATTCCCCGAAGTTGAGCGATTCCTGTAGTTCCGATCCAGTCAATTTAGCTATCATGAAGTTCTCCACATTGATTTTTCACCTGAGTTTTGTCCCTTCGTCTAGTCATAATGAAGTGTGAGCAGATTGATCCTTAGATGATAACCTTACAGCGATAGGTGCTGTGCTGTCAGGATCCCTAGAAACCTGGTGAAGTCACTGTCCTACTCATTCATGCCTGGTATCAAAAATGCCTTTGAAATTTCAGAGCAGGTACCTCCAATCTGAATCGCATCAACATTTGACGTTGTTTTGGAAGCATAGATGGTCCCCTATAGATTTACTGCATCAATGTGTGGTTTTGCAGAACAACTAAAAACCACAGCCTATAGCGTTGACGGGGAATGATGAAGATGATGGGGAATGATGAACATGATGAAGATGTTGCTAATGGCACAGGTCTAATAGCTAATAGCTTCATTTTATCTACCCTTTCAATCATGCTTACTATTTTGCAAAAGCTCTTGTTTTACACTGTTGAAATTTGAAGCAAATATTACGCAGGGTCTGATCTCACATGCTTTGGATTGCTCACCAGCCTCCCTTGTACTAAACTGTAATTGATTGGCAGCGTGGGATGAACCGCCTTCCTAGGCAACTTTCGATACATACTAACCATCTGAGAACCTGGTGCTACTGTTGAACTGCTACATGGTTGTACTTTAATCTGGGTGAACCTATTTGAGTACAACGTATGGGGTCTAATCTCAGCAATAGGTCTTTATCTTTTTAGTTTCTTCTGACTGCAACCCTTGAGTGCTGTGCTTCAGTTTACCTGTGAATATGTGGTTTCGCTGGATATGGGTTCAGACGGCATGTTTCCTAGCTATGAGGATATTATTGTAACTAGTTCTTCTTTTTCTCCCGAAGGATGAATCCGTTATAATAGTCGGCGCTAACGAGCGTGTCTACATGGTTGTAGACTGTGTTTTAACTTGTCAGTCCATGACTGCAAACCTTTGAGCAGCCTCGTTTACACCATTCATGTTGAGTGTTTCCGTTAACGTGTAAACTACTAACACATCCAAGGAAATACTCTCATTTGTTGGCACTTCAATAATATCATTGGGGATGTCATATTGTATTTCCGTTCGTTTACTGTTGATTTGTCACTGGTCAGCGCGGAATGATGACACATCATGTCTTCATTGTTCGGGGTTTCCATTTTGATGAAGGATCACTGAACACTCTGATCAAACAAATCTCGCCTGAACTTCGTCTCACCCTTCGTTCCAAACTTTTGACTGCTAGTGCTCGCATTAGCAACACTAGTGGGATGTTTGCTACAGAGCTGGTAGCCGGTGCAGCTGTACTTTTTTGGTGACCTAAAACTTTGTCATTATCTGATCTCTAATAGTTTCCTCTTTTGTTGCATAGAGCTCTATGGTAACCTGTTCTTTTACAAGAATCTCGGAATGTGTCTTTCTCCGAGAAGTCAGAGTCTTGGTGACCTCAAAACCTCACGATTTCCTAGCATCAGTGGTCTGGTATTTTATGCATCTATGCACTAAGTGGTTTTCTGAGAACAAAATACACACAGAAGTACTTACCTAGTCTACTCTATGGCAATTTCCATTTTGTATTGGCATTTGATTGCCAATAGTTGTCATCTGCCTCCCACAATTCTAGGTCGTACGTTGTGTGTCACAGTCTCCAATTCTAACGATCAGCTCTCATAATGCTTTTCGGAAAATCTTCACATTCCAGTGCTCTTCGTGTCTGCTGCAAGCCTCTTAATTGGGGAAATGTAATTTCCTTCTGAGCAAGTTAGTGGTAGTAGGCCTGGGACAGGCTGAAGAGTCGATTCTAGCACTATTCCAAAATTAAATTTGCAGGACAGCTAGCCAAGCCTAGGATGAGGTTCCCATCGTTCATGAGCTGGCTGATGCTGAAGGCTCCAACTATGGTTTTGGCCACCTTGGCGGCAATAGTCCTAAGGCCACATTTTCTTAGTATGCGGGTGGATTAGTCCCCCAATGTTTGCCGCGGCGGTTTTTAACTGTGTGTACGTTATTACTGTTAACCACATCATGCGGTAAACGGTTCCAAATTGTTGGCATCTTGATCGGAAATAAGTTTCTGGCCACTGATATTCTGAGGCCACAGATGTTCTGAGGCCACTGATGTTCTGTGGCTACTGATGTTCTGAAAGGTTGTAGCTGCAGTTTGTTAAGATGAAAATTATAAAACTACAATTCGCAGAGAAGTTGCTGTCACCACATGCAATCTCCAAGTGAAACATATTGAGTCTTCACTTTTGACTAAAGTTCTGCAAGAATGTTAAGGACTCCGTTGTGATGGGCTATCATCCAGGACATTAAGATGAGCAATGCACGAGAATGTGTGACCCATCACTCAACTGCTTTTGGAGCATTTCTACTACTTAAGAGGACGCTTCATTTGCTAGACTCTGATCCACAAAGTTGAAAGGATTGCCAATAGCTGTTGTAGTCGTGTTGGTTCTGCTATACGCCCAATACACCTAGAGTTGGTACCTTCACCTTTGCGGCTCTTCTTGCGCTCTCACTGACAGGTGGGTTGGCATCCCTAGGTCAATCTACTCATGTTTCATTGATCAAGCGTTTGCACTTGGTGACCAGTCGACGAGTCCACTCTATTTGTCGTGTCCTCTTACTAAGTCGCAGTGTCTTTGCTTATTGTTCCGCCTTGTTCATGCATCTTCTGATACTACCATTGCATTTTCACTGCACTATGGATGTGCGTTTAGATAAGTTTCAATGTCTTACCTTTTCGAACATAATTGCGGCATCTTACTACTCTTCGTTAATGCTCATCTTCAAGAAAATCGAAATCTTACTAGTGTCTGCTCAATATCAGTGTAGACCATAATTTATTAGCTGCTTAACTTAACCTTGTCGATTCGAATTCCCTTTTCAAAATATTTGGCAACTTATTTCATGAAAAAAGTACTGTTTTTCAGAGTAAAAGAAAAAAATCGTCACGACACCACAAGGTGATCTCTTCGTTACAGTGTCTCGGTTTGAAAATATGTATTTTTATCTATCGATTCTTTTCAACATGACGAAATACTTTCGGAGGGACTAAATATTTTCAGAAAATAATCAATACAGCTCAATTTGTGTGAAGTAATAATAACTTCAGAAAGAAAATATATCAACAATTGACGTATATACCTTCAGTGTTCTTTCGACGACCTTTAACTGAACATGAGTTGAAAATTTAATCAAAACCTATTTCAGATGCACAGAATCTTAGAAATTCACACATTTCAGAAAACGCAAACAAATTGATTAATGAAAAAATGAAATTTTAACCATATTCTACCAGCTGTGTCAAGCAATAATAGCCTGGTTTTTTGGAGCTCATGTCAATTACAACAATATACAAACTGGTATGCAGCCACACGTACAGTAAACACAGGAAATTTCGTCTAAATTCAATTGTGAAGCTATATAATATTTTACCTTGCGGTAACATAAACTCACAAAACCGCCAATCTGTTTTCGAGCTCATTACTTACTTCACAGCTCTCAACTTAGAGAGTAAAATCTTTTTGATAGATTTTACTCGAGACAAGATTGATTGGTTGTACAACCTTTTCTTCCAACATGAAGGTCCACCCAACTTAGGGATTCAATGGATCATCCAGGTAGAAAATCCAACACTGGTACATCTGTAAACCGGTGAACTGTAAACACAATATTGCTGTTCATAATTCAAAACCCGCATTAACGACGGCGACAGACTACAGCAAACAATAACACTTGTCACTATCTGGCTTCGAACTGGGGGAATCATTGCAGAAACCTCAATGCACATGTACAGGGAATTCCCTTAAGACTACGTAATATTACTGTTCAACGTCATCTACTATGGTCGTGTATCAAAACAATAAACATCTCCTGCAAACTGGAGTTTGACTACTTATTTCTTTGTGCGGGGCTGCTAATCTCTTAACTTATGAGAAGCTTGGTTGTTACAACGGAGACTTCATTGAGCTACAAGTCGTTTTTTTTAACTTAAACTAGCGGCTACAATAAATATTTAAACAAAATATTATTTGTGTAGTCAAAGGTATAGTTACGAATGTTAGTGTCCATGGGAGAGCGTTACCCCTTCATCCTGAGGAGAGGGGGAAAGGAAGAAGTCACAGAACGATCGAAACTCGAACACTATATGTTTCATCATTTAAAACGACACTGCAACGGTTCTTAAAATGCGACAACAGAGGAACAAAGCTACAAAAAAGCAGTTCAGTGATGGGTCACGCATCTTGCCCCGGAAGTGCATTTTGTTTTATTTTATCTAGCCCAACTTAATTACTTAAATATTACACTAGTCTGATGCGATTATTTTTTTCAACGCCTTGCAGCTTACTTCG
Source organism: Gammarus roeselii (assembly GCA_016164225.1). Taxonomy (NCBI): domain Eukaryota; kingdom Metazoa; phylum Arthropoda; class Malacostraca; order Amphipoda; family Gammaridae; genus Gammarus; species Gammarus roeselii. The sequence goes on along the minus strand of SDVV010008411.1, from coordinate 6,859 downwards.
ACGATTTTAGCTGCACTTAGAGAATTATTTTACCACTACACTTCTAAACCAATATAGGCTATCTAGAAAAAGAGGAGCGGAGCGGGAAGGGTCAGGAAAGAAAGGGTAGGCGGTATCAGGACAGCGTCTGGCCAGCCCCGAACCGTGTTCAGCAGTATTGTACCAACCCCTTGCCTGGACTTCCCTTTGTGAAGGGCATGGTGGGATATATTACCCCTAATTTGGGAAGTAGATAGTGAACTTTAGCCCGTAGGTTCATTTGTTTGATAATTGAGGTCTAAGGGCAGATATAAACTATTATCGTTATTCCTACTTGAAACTTATTAGGATATTTGAACAATCTTCGCTGTTATAGACCCCTTGACCCACGGCAATGATACATTCTCTACACGTGCTGTGGCATCAGCATTTGCACGTTGCTGTCACATTTGCCAGTCTAATCACGACTCGGCGTCACGTTTGAGATGAGTGTTGTACCTGCAGCGAGGGTGTCCACTGATTAGAGGTAGATCAGGAACATAGCTAAGGTACATACATGTCTAATCGACTTCACACCTCAAAAAATTTGCTGTGGCTGACAATTGCAGCACACGTTTGATCTCGCGTATTTCCAGTAGTATTCGACTGAATAAGTGATGTGCTCGGTACGTGAAACAGTTTAACGCTACGGGTTGTATCATCTTGCCACCCGTCAGTTTGGGCACTTTGAAGTAACACAGTATGTCTATCCTCGCCTGGTTTCTCGTTGCCACTTTTTTTTTTTCGTTGACACAAACCATGTAGCCTTCCAAATTTTTCCACACGTTTGAGACCATGATTCTTCCTAAACGTTTTGATTTGAGTATAACCTCAAGGCTTTCATTCTGTCATAATAATTCATTTCCATGGTATTTGCAATTTTTGGGGGGAGGCTTCTTCTTACTGATTCAAGTCTTTCCAGATCTTTCCGACTATGTGGGATCCCGATAGAAAGATCAATATTTGATTACGTGGTGCATTAATTATTTCCTATGAGTCAGCATTGTCTTTTTGTCTCTTGGCAAAAATACTTTTATTGCCCAGAAACAATCTTCTACTAACCTACTTCATAGAAAAAATAGGTTTGCATTTGTACGCCTACATCACGCAGGCTTTTTTTCCAATGAGTGTTATTTCTGTAACGATTTGGAGACTCTGATTTTAGGTTTGAGTCTCCAAATTTGTTGATTGCGTTATTCGTTGATTGCGTGTTGTTTTCGCCAGCTCACTTAAAGATTTCTTTCAGATTAGCTTGAACATTTTTTAGGTCTTTCGTATCTTTCACTATGCCTTACTAGTAGTTTGGCTTCATCTTCATAGCATGAAGCAGATGAATGTGAATAGTGCTGGCATAGATCATTAGCTATTATTGAGAAGAACAGAGGCCTAGCACAGGGCCCTGATGGATCCACCAAGAACTTCCACTGGTGTAGAGGTTTCTACATATACTACCAGACTTTGAGTTCTGCTCTTAAGAAAACTTTGACCCATTCAATTCATATACATTTCCTTGGATACTAGCGTTGTGCAGTTTTGATAACATTATATTGTGATCGACTTTGTCAATCGCCTAGGCTAAATCTTGATAAGTCACATCTACATTTCAGCCATTACACAATGCATTGATTTTTTCATCATAGTTCTTCAAAATGGGGTCAACGTGTTCGTCTCACTTCTGAAACCTGATGCTTGGAGTTACACCATTTTTATTTTAAAAATAAAACAAACTATCGTCCATGCACTCCTCCTTCCAATATTTTGCCTACCTGTGATGCCAAAGAAATAGGTCTGTAATTTTACGAGGTTGTAAGGCTTTCTTATTTTGCAAAAAGGACGATGGCAGCATGTTTCATGGTTTGTGGGATATCGGAGGTGTCGAATTACTTCTGCCACACCATTTGTAGTGGTCTTGGCAGTACCTGCTTGTTTTGTTCCAATAGAAGAGCTGGGATGTCGTCTGGCCTGGATGCGCTATTGCTACCTATATCATCGATAGCGTTTGTAATTTAAGAGATGTCCGACTTGGAATTTATCAATTAAATAAGAGATGATCTCGGGATTTGGCCAAGTAACCTTTGGAACAAATTACCCGGTTATAATTTCCCCTCAAAAATTCGTTCATGGACTTTTTCATCTAAAAGGTGACTGGATTCATCAATTCAATGGGTAATTTTTGTTTTGCAGGTAAAAAATTTGGCAGCAAAAATTAAAAAAAAATTAACAAATTGAGTAATATTTTCAACAGTTTTTATCTTATTTCTTCTTGTCTCCCGATCATGTGAATATTTTACTGACATATCGATTGCAACGATAGTTTTTGTTTGTTTCTGCGCATATAAGAGTTTCATTCTTTGCTAAGTTCTCTGTGTTTAACTGCTCGTTTTTTCATAAGCGCCGTTCTTTCAGGACAATACTTGATGTATTTCGATATGTTGTAAGCACATCGAAAACTACATGAAAATGCTCTGTGTCCACAACTTTTTCCAACGGTAGTAGATAGTATCTCAGCAAATACCGAAAGGGGGCGTGCGGCCTCGTAAATTTTTGAAAAAGAATAGGTACAAAAAACGCAAATCTAGTGTTAGGGTTTGTTTTGCTGGTGTCTGATGACGGCGGGCTAGGGGGCGGCGTCGAGCAGTGTATGGAAAGGTATTGTGTACGTATAGAGTATATATTTATTTGCTTATTTTTCCCGCTCTTTAATTGCTTATTCATCGCAAATGATCTTTGGGTAATGGATAATATAAACATATATTGATAAAGTTATATTTTATTAAGGCATGACACTATTTATACATAACATAAATATTGACTCCGATAGTATCCTACGGTATCTTTGCTGCCAGTATCCCGACGTCAGTATACCTTTCATCACCGCAGTATCCCACGGTCGCCAGAACGCACCCCTGCTAATCCTATATTCAATAATAGGGTCCTGGCTAGCACACAGCGGTCAGAGCTGGTCGGCCCCTTCGTAGTGGTTAGCGTTCGGTCGTCACTTACCCATGGTGGTAATCTCTCGGGTTAATCCCCTGTTTACGATCCTCCCAGGCTGATTACATAAAGGGTGTTGGTAGAGTACCTTGGATGGGACAGCTGGTAATGGGAAGGTTGGTATTGGAAACGAAGAGAAGTCGCACTCGCAGCTGTGTTTCCCCTAAGGAGCATTCCCCTCATCTTCATAAGTGTTCTCATTCAATTAGGGTCATGATTGTTTTTCGTTTTAGGTAATTGGATGGATACCTTGTTTTGACATTAGGTATTGATTCTCGGGTAGATTAAACTATATGGATGCATTATTGATTTGAACATATCACTCTGTTGGTATGATTAATATATAATCAAACTAATTCTGGCATGGAAGATATCAATAGTTCGTGATTTTCGTGACCATTTAATGTTTTTATATATATTTTACGATTATTGACATGTCTACTATTGCTTGGTACGGTTGGTCCATGTGGAAATTGCAGTGGTTTTGAATTTATTGGGTATTAAAAATAGTTATATAAATATTGGAAATTAATACGTTTGCAAGTGGAATTTACTACTCGTATGTGTATATTTAGTATATGTTTATAAATCGTTTAATGACTATATAGAAAATGAATGTTTTATAGCAATAGTTCGAACAAATATTCATTCGATCACGCATTTTATTAGGATTGCTTTCGCTGTTTACAATCATGTAACCGTTCATTTGACGTATGGGCACTTTATTATTCAGCAAGACACCCTATCAAGGCCCGTTTCATAATTGGATTATTCCTGTGTATTTTGTCAATCTGATTATTGTCCATCGTTACTGTAGATAGTTGAGCAATGTCCTCCCTGCCGAATTTATTTTGATGACACCGAGTGTATATTCTACTAGGAACAAGATCTTATCTGAAGTGATCGGAGCTTCACAATTCCCTGTTATACGTTTGCTTGTTCTTTTTTTCTAGGTTATTCCTTTTTCATATGTTATTGGATTAAATACAAACGAATTTTGGACTATGTTATCATTTTCTACGTTTTTTTCACTGTTGGAGAACCGCTATATTCCTTTATTTACTCGGTACATTAGCTCGCTACATTAGCTCGATACAATAGATTTCTGGCAGTACATCGCAAGCACTAGCCCGGTGAAAGTAGTCATTCATCAAACACTCTCACTGACTCAGATGATATCTCGAGATCTGAAAATTAGAAGATAGCCGGGGCGGGTTCAGTAGTCCGGCGGACGTTTGTATCGACCATAGAAGCCGCTGTTTTTCCGTTTTGTGGAACACAGTATGTCATGGTAATGATACATCTCTACGTTAGTCCCTCTGATCGCATGATATCATCTTTTGGATCAATTTACGGAACCATTCATGACGCGCCTTCTATAATCCTTGAGACGTTTAATCCACACCGGTTTTCTATTTGGAACGGATCTATATTTCAATGATCAAAGGCTCTTCCGCATAGAGCGGACCTGTCACAAACGTACCGTTAATTTTATTTCCGTATACAAGTAGTTATGGAGACAATAGGCAATGGATTCGTACGCTCATTTGTGATATCATATGGTATTGTTATTATGTATCGTATTATTTAGTGACGCAGGACATGTTACATTTATTGCACATTCATTGCAGGCCATGTTGCATTTATTGCAATTCAGTGCTAGGCCTTTGAATTTAGGATTTGGGAACAAACACTGACAAGATATTCTTTTTATTGAAGATTTATACTTATAATAACATGATATTAAGGAATTACATGAGTTTATCATTTAAATGAAAACGTAAACGGATCCGGTCGCACCAACGACTCCGACTGCCCTCTGGTCTTATCTTGATCAGCGGTATCAGCAGGACTTGGCGGCCTCTTATATCGATAAAAAGCAATATTTTTCTCGGCTTGCAACAGTACGTCAAGCTAATGATTTATCTCCGCGTGCCAGCTCAAGCATTTAGTGTTCAAATCTTAAAAGTTCTGGTACGATTATTGACTAGTTAGTTACGGTATCATTTAGTGTTTTTATATATCTTTTACGTTCTGTTAAGATTATTGTCTTGAATGTTCTGGTTGCATTTAGTGTTTCATAGTAGGTTTCATTGAGTTTTATATAATCTCTGTATTGTCTACAGCTTCAACGTTCCAAATTTCTGCTAGGGTTTGGTGTTGATGTATGAAAGTACTCATGCTCTTTGTCCCCCATAGCTAAAAATTTTCGTCATTTATCTAAATTTACAGGAGGTAACTGTTTTAAAATATACTTTTATTGTATCGTTAACGGTGCATAGGAATATGACCTAGAAGAAATGTTATTCGACTAGCTGCTGCTCTTTGTAATAATTTGCTTAGGTCGACAGTTAACAGAAGCCTAGATTGTATAGCCACACTCGTACATTTCATATTTCAAGCCCATTCTTGACTGCTGTACCTGTGTATGAATTCTTCGTTATGTCCAGGATATGACATTACTCGAATCTGTTTTGTGAACATGGACAAAACAGATGCATGGTATGTCTGAGGTCCCGTACCATAACTGACTGTCTGCTCTAAATTTGTTCTCTATCAGGGGTAAATTACTGAGAAGTTACCTGATAAAGTTTTGGAGAATTCAGTATTGTAACATAGAGGCCTTGAAATTCTTCTTCTGTAGACATAGTGTCTTAGTAAGGTTCAGTCTTTTATTATGCAGATAGATATTACCGGTAAGACTTATGTAATAATAGAGCATATTGGTCATGTTTCAGATCACCTTAAGAGATATAGTGTAGCTTCATTTCACTTTATTTGTTACGAGCTTGGTTTCATATAACGGTGAAACGTATCGATCGAAAATACACGTGGGATATTAGTGTAGGTTTTATCATCTGGGTGTATTAGGAATTACCATATATCATAGGTATTTTATGTTGGTTAGGGCAGAGCAGAAACTTACGTACTCATTTTATTGTTTTTGCATGATTTTGAATAGTTTTCATGGAATTATATGTTTGGTAGGTATAAATTCCCCTAATTTGATGTAATATTGTTATTAATTCGCTCAATTTGACTTTGTGATGGTTATGGTGGCCCCGTTTAGATTAACTTGGAGAAATTAGTTCACCGGATTTGTATATACTGTATGTATCAGAGAGAAGCAATTCACTAAAGGCTTGGGGTACTTTAAAAATAACTTTTCCACTTCACTTGTTACTACATAGGTCAGTGATATCGATTAATTTCACGGAATGTTATATTTATTGTCTTTAGTAGCCAGTAGACTTCCAAACGACTATTTAGGCTCGCTGTGTATATCGGTGATAGTTAGTGTAGTTAAATCGCTGGAAATGAATTTACACGTATTCATTTTTCATCATGTATGCAACATGTATTCCGTTGCCAAATGTATGTAGGGTTTTGTTGCAATATCAGATTTCTTACTCAATCTAGGAAATGATCAGATTGATGTCATGTTATATTGTTTATCAACTAATACAGGGTAAGGGAATATGAACAATTATGTTTTTTTTCTCACATTCTCTCTGTGATTTAATGAAAATTCACTACATTCACTCAAACATTTTACTATAGGTTTGTGATGGGAGGACCGCAGTCAACAAAATCTAGGATATAAATCAAGCCCGAAGATTCATATTTAGAAATTTATACATAATATCCTAACTAACACTAAATAAATCAAACGTTTTGGGCTGTTAACAGATCCATCGTCAGTGAACTGCCCGAAACGTTCCAATTATTTAGTGCTAAATAGGATTATCATCCCATAAAAATGAAATGAAAATTACAAATATGTCTGTTATTTCTTTGGTTATTATTTTTCTTATTGAAATACGTTTTCCAAGAAAATCATTCAGTA
>SDVV010008410.1:0-17225 GCA_016164225.1 Gammarus roeselii | reverse complement strand
GTTCTTCTCCATGCAGATCAGATTTTTGCAGTGAGGCGAGGATGCGTTCGGGGAGGGATGGGTAGGCGTTGTGGAGGGTGTTGCGTTTGAATGGAGTAGCCGAAATTTTGTAACAAGCTGCACAGAGTTTTTAGGTTGGCAGCAGAGTAGTGTCACAATAGGAAGCGATGGGAGTGTTTGATTCCCAGTGAAAATGGGACGGAGACAAATTTGTATTATGTATCCATGGCTGTTGGAGTGGCTTGTGTAGTGAACGCTAGTACATTGGGTCGAGGCTCAGAGTTGTTCGGAGTAGGCAGTTCAGTCAGCCTTTGTTTGCGGATAACATGGCACTGGTGGCAGAATCGGAGAAGTTGTGCAGACTAGTACGGCGTTTATACTAGTGAGTGAGAGAAAAAAATCGTATTGAAATGAGAATAAATAAAAGTAATGACAGGTTCAAGAAATGACTGCGAGCGTAATCAGTGTGTCTGAATGGGGAGTTATTGGAGGAAGTTCAGTGTTTGAAGTACCAGGACTATTATGTGGATGAAGACTGGATAGGCTAGTGGAAACTAAGGTGGAATATAAAGTCAAGTAAGGGTGTAATCATGACGTGGTTCAAATTGGAACTGTAATTTTCGAAGTTGGAGGAGAGTAGACTCACGTGTTCTGTGGTGGTTCGGACATATGGTGGGGACGCATGATGGGAGATTGTTGACAAGTGTGACGGGAGCGTAGACCAAAATAAGATCGAAGTTTGGGTGGATGGATGGAGTGAAGCAGGCTTCAAGGAGTGTGGAGGTAGCAAGAGAACAGGCAATGCATCTGCGTGAGGGGAGATTGATTGAGTATGGATGAGTTTTGACACGGCTCTGATGCGCTTTCCCTCCCTTATCTTTGTTGCTGTTGCTTGACCCTAGCTCCGTGGTGGAGGAGCCACGCCCTGTGCTCAGCTTTAAAGAACGGGTACCTGTGCATGTTGCTAAGATGAGAGAGTTTACCAAACAATCGTAATTGTTTTTCCACATACATTGAAATATTGGTATCGATAAACGATATATAAATATTTTCTTCTTCTTTCAGAGAGGAAGAAGCTGTACGGTGCGAACAACAGGATGCTACAAAAAATAATATCACCAAATTCTTTTGTTTAGTGCAATAGCGTTTTTGGTGTACAGCACTGACGTATATAGTCAAAGATGTGGTAGAAGCAACCGTCGCTGCAATTTTAATAACATCGGTGATAGTATATCTGTGTTGTACTAGCTGTTGAAACGAATGTTCACATACTATTAGTACTCATAACTTTATCTAATTGGTAAATTATTGGTCCAGTTAATCAGCCTTCCTATATTGATAGTTCTGCATATACTCATTCGACTGTGTCTTTAAATCTTCACCCTCCTCACCCTCGCTAGGCTATTCTATTCTGCCACTGTATGGTAGGATTGATCCTCCTGAAAGATAGCCGGAAAGGTTAGTGCAACGTCCTCAATGTGGAGCAACGTCCTGCGCTCTGATACCATCGTCCTCAGCTAGTGAACTAGTACTTCACACGGAGAAAGAAAAGCAATCGTTTTGTATCTCTCTAAAAAAAAATTAACAACAAAATATGTAGACAGGCTACATATATTAAAAAACATTATTCATTAGAGGGGGTTTGAGGAATTCTGCCATGTTCGACAAGACTCGTAATTCATCCAAACCTAACTCATCAAAGAAAGTGAAACTCTCATCCAGTGGGCCACCCAAATATACGACTTCGTCAATATTCTTCGTATCTTCTTCAACCGCTACTCCATTCACATTGCTCATCTGGATTATTGGTGCACGCATGCTAACATTCCCGTTAGGCACGGCTTCAAAGTTATCCATTAATAAACTCTAGTTTACAGATTCACCGGCAACAGGGTGAATGACTGATAAGTCATGTCAACACTGTCATCTAAGTTAATAGTAGCATTTGTCATGGCTACATCTTCATACTGAAAAAACACTGATGTTCTCATCTATATGCGAGCTTGCATTCTCGTTGAACACATTTTCGTTAATTGATTTCCGGCTTCCACTTCAGACACATTTTTTCATAAGTGAACAATCGAATTGTCGCCCTGTCCGTCTAAGGTCATGTTTCCATCTAAGTTATCTTAGAGCAAGGGTCAGTTGCTGTCGAGTGCTGCCAACTGCATGACGTTGATTTTTTTTAAGTCCAAAGAGGGATTAAAAACAAATGAATCACGCACATTATATTCATAGTAAGATAAACAACCCCTTTCGCAAATGGGTCCACTCATGATCGTGACACCCTATTAAATATTGGGCGGAAGTGGCGGAACTAAAAATACCTATCTCTAACATAACTTGGCGGCACATATTTCACCCCTGCCCAGAAAGAGCATCGTCGAACGCATGAGTCTAAACAGGGCGTTGATAGCGATCATCTGCTGCAGGAATGAATTTTCGCGAATTATTTCAGACCACTTCTTGCTCCTGGACGGCCTGGCTTCATCATCCATAGTTCTGAATCACTTCAATCTGTTGACGGGTTCGCTGCATGCACCATGATCGAGTCCAGTTTTATCAAAATTCACTCTGAAATAAATAAAGTTGTGCTTACATGAATAAAAAATCTGGGTTGCTATAAATAGAATCGAAATAACAAAGATCTATTAAGAAGTCAGTTACCCTTTTTATTTAAAAATTTTTCAACATGGTCGAGGTCCGCGACCTCCTCTAACGCTGCATTCGGCCGTTTACTTGTCACATCATCCGAGTAACTTCCACTCAGGTTGCGAGAAAGCTCTGCACTTTGCAACCCTGAATGAATCCAACGCTGTCGGAGTACGGCCGCCAGTCATTGAAGTACGGGCTATAAATCTTGACGTTGGCCTTCTCATTTTGAGCTCGTCTTCATCAAGGTAGGTCTGCTATCCGTATGCTCACAGGATTTGATTTGGGCCTCATTTCCACCAGAGCCTCAACGTGAGTCATAATAGGCTCCCCCATAGGGCACGACCGTCGTTGATTCAGGTAAGTTCGCACGGCCTCGCGTGCGAAAATATTAGTCATGTCAAGATGAAGTCAGTACATATTTCAAGTGTGGCATATTCGCGTACTAGCGCGTACGAGCGAGTAGACAGTTAATACGTATTTTCGAAAAATGTGTTGTCATTTCTGTGCGTAATGGGGTGGAGAGACCACCTCATTTGCACAGGTGTTGGAGGTTTAGACAGCTTCGTATAGTCCGGTGTGTTTTCCGAAAACGATAAGCTTTTTACGGTAGGTTGGGTCCGTGAGTAGGCTTTGTAGGTTGCACAGGGGATCTAGGAATGCTCGTCGGGCTGCCGCGAGTGAGTTGCAATCCATCAGTAAGTGTTTCAGCTGATAGCCACTTGGTGGCAACAGGGGCAAGGTGGCGCGTTTGGTCTTATGTCGACATCCATCAGGTGGTTGTGAGTTATCTACGTGAAACCCGTGCACAAGCGGTTGATGAACACTTGATCTTTCCTGTTGGTGAACTTTGTTTCCCATTCTCCGACTGAGGGTTTGACTGAAAGCATTTTTTGTCCGCTCTGTTGCCAAATTTCATCCCATCGGGATGTTTAATGGGAGTTGATGATAGGGAACCGGTCCCTTTAATGTATTGCAAAAAAATGTTCTTGGTGAGTAGATGCCAGTTTAGCAAACGAGTCCGCAAGCTCGTTTCTTCTTATTCCCGCGTGCCCGGGGATCCAGCAGAATTCCACTGCCTGACACATCTCGGTCATCACAAAGAGATCATGCTGCATTTTACGTAGAACTGGATGTTCATAGTGCAGTGTTTTAAGCTGGGTGAGGACACTCAGATTGTCTGAGAATACGACGTATTTGGGGAAGCGGTGTGTTTTTGTGATAGAGACGGCTAGTTCGAGTGCGCGAAGCTCCGCAGAGAACACGGAGGCCTCTTGTGGGAGGATGGCCGAGAGGGGGGTGTCCCCGCACACAGCGGCGGCTCCCACTTCGTCCGCGGTTTTGGAGCCGTCAGTGTATATGTGGCGGTGCTCAAAATATTCTACCTCGAGTAGTCTCAGGAATTCCTGCCGGTACGCGTTGGTTGGAGTACTTGTTTTAGGGTACATTTGCAGGTCTAGGTTGACCGGTGGTGGGTTGATCATCCATGTTGGTACGCTCACAGCAAGCTAATCGCACCCACGGTATACATCTAGCAGGGCCCTCTCGCTTTTGAAATGAGAAAAAAATTGACCAAGGATTAGCGGTTAGGTGCGTTTGTCACGCTAGCCCTAGGCTGAGTTATGAATATTTAGACATGCGTACATAAAATGTACATGCTGACCCTAGTTTGAGTTATTTACCTGGTTCAGGCACAGAGGAAGCATCATCGAAAAGTCCTTTGAGCAATACATCTTGGTAAGGAAAAAAATCACGGATTAATGAATGTTCATTGGTTTCTCACTTAGTTTGTACGTAGAAGTAGCCAGTCATAAATATGCTGAATTGTACGTATAATCATAAATTCTCCAAGCCTGCAAGATTGTTCGTTGATGGATTCTCAGGGAGAGGTAAATCAATTTCGGTTCCTATATTGAGTAGTAGTAGTAGTTGCTCTGTTTTCTACCGGAGCCTCAACGCAAAGTCAACGCACGTTCCCACGTTGGACGCGGAGGAGCGTGCGCTCGTCTTCGTGCGTGAGTTTAAATTAAAACTTCAGCTCTAGCGTAACAGCAGGGAAGTGCGTTCGAAAACGAAGAAGATACAAATTTTAGGGGCGTCATACAGATTCATAGAGTCCGGTATATTTTCCGATAGCAATTAGTTTTTTCCCGGTAGGCTGCTTCTGTGAGCAGGCGTTGTAGGTTGCATGGTGGGCTTAAGGAGGCCCGTCAGGCTGCTGCGAGTGCATTACAATCCATAAGCAAGTGTTTCACACTAATGGCCACTTGTTGGCGACAGGGGCACGGGGGTGCGTTCAGTACCACGTCTACGTCCATTATGTGACTATGGGTTATTCACGTGTGTCCTGTGCATAAACGGTTAGTGAACACTTGGTCTCTTGTATTGAGAAACTTGGCTTTCCATTCTCCTACGGATGGTTTAACTGCAAGCATTTTTTGTCCACTTCGTTGAATAAAAGTCGTTTCATCGTGATGTTGTACGAGAGTTAATAACTGGAAACTGATCTCTGTAATGGGTGGACATGAATTGTTCTTGTTGGGTATTTCCACGTCTCCAGCGATTCAACAGAACTCGACCGCTTGACCCGTCTCGACCATCGTGAATAGGTCTTGTTGCGTTTTTCGAAGAGTATCGCGTTCTGCGGGAAGTTTATTATGACGCACGTTGAGGCTCCGGTGGAAATGAGACTCAAATCAAATCCGTAGGTCAGGGTGATCATAGTGCAGAGTTGTCAGCTGGGTGAGAGCAGTCAGACTGTCTGAAAACATGACATATTTGGGAAAGCGGTCACCTCCTGCAATGGAGATGGCCAATTCGAGTGCGTGCAGCTCTGCAGATAATACTGAGACCTCTTGGGGTAATGTTGCCGAACGTTTGGTCTCTCTGCATACGGCAGCAGCTCCCACTGCGTCCAATGTTTTGGAGCAGTCATTGTATACATAGCGGTGCTCAGAGTATTGTTCATCAAGTAGTCTCGAGAGTTCTTAGCGATACGTATTGGATGGAGCTGTTGCTTTATGGGGCACACTTGCAAATCTAGGTTGGCCAGCGGTGGGCTGATCATCTACGTTGGTGTGCCGATTTGAAGAATTTAATAGGAGAATGAAGGTCTAATTGCTTTGCGATCGATGTTCAGCGAGATCAGTAAGTTGTCCACGCATCAGGAAAAAGGTGAGCATATATATTCTTCATCGCGAAGAGGCGTTTATCGAGAATGTCCGTGTCGTCGTTGAGTGTTGGGCTATTGATAAGGCTCCTGGTCTTGAAGTAGTATTGTAGCGAGAGTTTGTCTCTTCAGAGTAGAAAAAGAAGCTCGTTAGCAGGCACGTTCAGGAATTCGACGAGAGGGGAACGGAACGCGCCGGTTGTGATACGCTGAGCGTTGTTTACGATGAGTGGTTTTGGCTGTCGAACCGTAATCAATGGTTCCGTAGTCAACGCGTGAGCGTATTATTGTTCTGAATAACGTCATACCGGTCACCATATCATCTCAAAATTTCAGGGAGCTTACCGAAAGGATAAGTCCCAATACCTTTTTGCAGCGAGCCTACAGAGCAGTAGTATAGGTCGCCATGTGAATTTAGGGTCCCACACAAGACCCAGGAACTTGAGAGATTCTTTGTATATTAGAGATGTGTCATACAACATTAGGTCTGGTTTCAGGTGTAAGCGTAGCAAAAGGGTAAAATGCATGCTTTTTGTTTTAGAGAGCGGGAATCGGAATTCATTAAGGAAGCCCAGTTCCTAACTAGGATTATACATTTCTGGAGTTCGTGTTGAATTGTTAAAAGGCTAGGATGCCTGTAGCTTATTTGAAGATCGTTCACGTATAGTGATGGAAGAGTCTTCTTTCACGCGGAAGAATGTCTGCTAGCTGGTCAATTTTCAAGATAAAAAGAGTTACAGTGAGGACGCTTCCCTGGGGGACGCCCATTTCTTGCGGATATGATGGTGAAAGGGTGTCGCCGACCTTGACCCTAAAGGTACGATTTTGCAGGAATTGCTAGATAAAACTTGGTAGGTTGCCTCTGAGACCCATGCGGCTTAGATCTTTCTGATTCCGTATTTCGATGTAGTGCCGTATGCTATTTCAACGTTGAAGAATATAGAAACCACATGTTCCCCTCGGACGAAAGCTCGTCTAATGTCCGATTCCAGTCGTACAAGGTAGTCCGTCGAGAAGCGGTGCGTGCGGCCGTCCGAATGGATGTTGTTAAGGCCTGCGTGCATTTAAATGTAATACACAAGACATAAGTTAATAATTTTTCCCATAGTCTTACAGAGGACGCTGGTAAGAGCGATGGGGCGGTAGTTACGTGGGTCACCGTGAAATTTTCCAGGCTTGGGTATTGGGTTAATTACAGATTCCCGCTATTGATTTTTGATCATATTGACCGGATGAAATTCCACGTGTGTGGTCTATAGCGCACTGTAATTCATTGAGGGTGAAAGGCTTGTTGTAGGCCTCTTCGTTTGTAGAAGTAAATTCACGACGTTCATTTTTTCGCAGTTTTTCCCCTTGGAAACTAGCAGTGTAGTTTGTTGATTGCGATATCTGGCTGAAAGTCTGAGCTAGTTTATTCGCGATTTCCGCGTGGGAAGAACAAATTCTGCCTCCGTCTGAAAGATTGTAGATAGGTCGCTCGGGTCTTCCCTGGATACGTCGGATTTATCCCACACTCGAGAATAGGGGGTGTTTCAGCCAATAGTGTTGACAAATGAGTCAAGCTTTTTCGTTTCTTCTCTACTCGAAGTTTTCTATTTACGGCAGATGCCCTTTTTCACGCTACTCCGTTTCTGAGGGACCGTGCACATCGGTAGGCAATGTGCAAAATTTCTCGCCTGTCTCGCTTATTGCACCTTTCGGCACCACCACGGTTTTGGGAAAAAGGTTGTAGGTGGAAATTAATGGATGCATGAGGCAGCTGCAGCTTGAAATTTCTCTTATAGATGAACGAAGAGGTCGTGTTCCGAGATGTTTTCGGGTATGTATTCCATATCGCTCCACGCGATGTGTGCTGAGTATTCCTCCCAGCTGGCTTTCCGGTAGTTGAATCGAAGTTCTCGAGGAGCAGGATTTCTTGGTTGGTTGTTGAAAAGTGATATGATGACTGGGTTGTGGTCGCTGTCGTGTGTTGGAGGCAGAACTCCCCATACGAGATGGGTTGCCAGTGTGGGAGAGCAAATTGAGAGATCGATAGCTGTTTCATATTCGGGGGTGATTTGAGTGTGTTGTCTGTCGTTGAGGAGAACCAGGTTGTGATTGTTTAAGGCGTTAGCCATTATCTTTCCCCTGGGGTCTGTTCTCATGCATCCCTATGTTTCATGGTAGCTGTTGAAATCTCCAAGGAGGAGTATTGGCGAGGGCAGTTGGTTCAGCAATTTGCTCATTAGTGCTTCAGAAAGCTCATGGCTTCGTGACGAGTTCATAGATACCGTTGTTATTGGTCTTGGGACTCATATCTTCACAGCGATAGTTTGGAGTTCCGTCCTCAGCGGAAGGGCGAGGTGAGGTATGGTTTGGCGGACCTTAAGTGCCAACTCCGCCGTGAGCAGTCACATTGGTGTGGCCTTTGCGGCGGTGTACGACATACTGGGGGATTCTGAAGGTGGTGGTCTCTCTGAGTTTGATCTTATGGAGAACTATCACCAAACGCTCATGGGTGGTGATTAAGGACAATAATTCGTCTTCCATGTTTCCAAGTCCCAGGCAGTTCCAATGGAGTATTGTGCTGTTTTTATTTTTGAGACGGCTCACACTCAGACCTTGATGATCTCGAGTGATTGCGTGATTTGCAGGAATTTTCATGTCGTTCGCGTCTTTGAGTTTGCCCAGAAGATCCGGATTGAGAGTATTCGCGGGTACGTACGGCTTCGGTAAAACTTGGTCTGTGGGGACTGCTGCGGTCGCGTCCAGAGGACCTCTTGCAGGAGGACGAGGGTTCATGATCTTTGTGCTTGCTTCTTGAGCGAGCGCGCTCTTTTTCTGTGGTAGGCTTTTTAAACTGCGTGGGTGGTTGTGAGACAAGCAAGGATACTGGTTGTTTGCGGTCTTAAAAATGAGTTTTTCAATATATGTTTGAAATGTGTCGTCTTCCAAGCGTTCATCGTTCTTGCTGGTTGGGTGTTCGAGAGTGGGTATCGTAAATGGAGGGACGAGTCCCTCGTTTTGGTTTTTGTCAGATGGAGCCGCAGTCAAGACAAGTGGGAGTGGTTCTAGATTCATATCTTGGCGAGTTGTAGTTTGTGGGTTGTTATGATCTTTTTGTCTTGTGACGAATGAGGATCGTAGGCTTCTTCGTCTCATGGCCTTTTCGTTGTAGTCGTAATGGGCCTTGCTGCGTTGTCGACTGCAGTGGAAGGAGGTGTCCTCCTGTACACCGGTCGCTGGGCTGAGTGAGGAAGCACTGGTGCCAGGGAGGAGTTTTGGAATACGAGTATCGTCGGAGGAGTTTGGTTGAATTGACGATTTGACTGCTTTGGCATAATCAAGGCGATTTGGGTTTCGCCTTTTCAGATTTGGATAGCTTGTTTGCGTGTAACTCTGCGCTCGTTTTGTGTGATTGTTATTTATTTGTGGTCCATATGTACTTGGCAGTTGCGGTTGCCTGCCTCATGGAAGTATGAATAGTGGTAGCACTTATGGCGCACCTCCTACAACGATGGGGTGTATGCGGCTGGCAGTATTTGATGACGTAGCCGTATTCAAGGCATATTTTTTGCACATTGGAGGCCATGCTGTTACTGAGTAGGGTTTGGTTCTTCCTTGTTCATAAGGGATTACTATGAATTCCGGTGCGTCGTATCCTGGGAAGTTAATTTGATGTGCGGTAGAACATGCGTTACGTGATTGTTCGGATAATCATATTTTCTCCAAGCCTTCAAGATTGTTCGTTGAAGGATTCTCAGGGAGAGGTAAAATAATTTTGATTCCTTAATTGATTACTAATATACACCTTACACAGAGAGAAAATGTCTTGTAAACTGTACAATATTTGTCATGTGGGCCTGTTCATAGCCATATACATGTAAATGTAGCATGATTACTGCAAATAGTGTTTGAATCTACAATTATTTTCATATTGATTTTAGTTTTGTTGAATTTACATGTATCTAATAAATTATGCCGGTGTTTCACTTCTTTGGGCCATGTTTCCGGATGTCATGTTGACACAACATGAATATGGTAACTATTACATGATACTTTATGGGGAGTCAATTTGCATGAATTCACGCCGCAACAAGTCTTCATAAATTCCATTCATCAAAATTACGCCGTTTTCCTTGCTAAAATTAAATCAAATATCACAATGAAAATAATCAATAAAACAGTATATACTTCTTCGATCCAAGTTACACTCAGTTACTCATGCCAAAGTGGTATCAGTCTCAGACTCACGGCATCAGTGTCTCATGTTCGAACCCCATTCGCCACGGATCTTTTGGCACTTTCGATATGATCAGAAACTCAAACTTGAGTACCGCTTTCAACCTTGAATTAATACCAAGCGATCATCATTTATTGAAAAATATAGTTTATGTATAATTTTATAAGGATAGGCTAATTTTTGTTTCTAGCCTTCATGTAATAGTTACATGACGAAATCATTCAAATTCAACAGTACGAAATATGTAAATTCAAAAGGGAAATCTTGTTGGAGAAAATTCAATAAGTCACGTGATGTTGAATTTACGATATACATGTATCTATTACCATACATTTATCTCTGTGTAGGAGCGGAACATTTTCCCGTGGAAAGTAATCCAAAAATTAGGTTCTATATCGGTCGGTCTGGTTGCGTTTAATCAGTTATTTTAAAATCTAAAATGAAATTCCATGGGGTATCTGATTACATGATGGATAATGACAGCCTACGCATTATAGCTAATATATTCTCCTCGGTCGCCATGCAGATTTATCTATACCTTATCTTAATCCGTCCCAATATCACGCCAACCCGTTCTATCAAACAATTTCGTTGGGCAACACCTATTTTCGGATATTACGCCTGCGAAACGTAAATCAGTTACGTTATTATAGAACATTAAGTTCCTTACTAAATAAAAATATATCAAATTTTGTATCCGTACACAGCACACTTTGAATGGGCATAGTACGGACAAATCCTTGTGCTTTATATGCAGACAAGCGTATCAAAACTCGTAATGCAGAGTTGAATTTTGGGACCCTTGCTTGAGATTGTTTTGCCGATATAAACCCTAACGTTTGCCTAATTTGAGGTTATTTGCGACATAGTCGAACATTGAAGAAATTCTATTGAGATCGGGAGTACTCTTGTTCATTTTCTAGTGTTGTCGCCTTGATGCGAGAATATAAAAACATTCGTCTTTACGTCACAAAACGAGATGGGATTTTTTTTAACGCGGATCAAAGACGTACGAGTGGTACAAGCAAGCACCATTAAAATTCTCATGACGCATGTTTACTGCCTCACGACCTGGAGCTATACCATGCGTTGATACTGCATACTCATGAGATTAGAGATAGTTTTACGACGGGATAAATTATTTGATTATACAAATTGATTAATACCGTAAAACTTAATATGTGAAATATGGGAAGGCTGTTTGAGGAAATTTCAGAAGAATCTGTATGGGATACGAGTAAACTATGTTCCGACAAAGAAAGTGATTTCACGAATAAAGCATTTGATATATTCAGCTAACAAAACTATAGGTAATCACTTTACAGATAACAAAATAATGAAGTCGAACGATTCATTTTGACGTTGAAAGCTCGTTTATCTAAATACATGACTGCCAAAACAATGCAACGGTACCATGACAACTTTGATAAAATAGTCTACGCTTACAATGTCGCCCCGCACTCGTCAATTATGGGACTAACCCCATTTGAATTATGTTCAATGGATGCATAAATAGAAGTGATAAGAGAAACGAGGAAAAATTGTTGCTAAATCGGAGAAATGAAATCCTAGAGGGTTCTATCATACGTGAGTGTGAGACGCGTTGCTCGTGACAGCATTGGCCTTCTACGAATTGGTATAAATGATCTATAATCGTCCGATGCAGACATGTCTATTATACTCCACGAATATTTGGCCACCGTATTCACAGATCAGAATACGTATGATATACCAGGCGTCAAACAGACAGGAGAAGTGCAACAGTTGGAACATATTCACTTCCTCGTTGGTAAAGTAAATAAACTGCTCAGCTAATCAAATATTTACAAATCAACAGGATCAGATGATTTGCATCCGAGTATGATACGGATCCTCTCCAAAATCATTCGTAGTCCAATAACGGTGGTCATTAAAAAGTCTATGACTGATGAAATTCTTTCAGAAGATCGGGAAACGGCAAACATCACAGCCATATTCAAGAAGAGAAGTAGGCAAAAGCCAGGAATCCATAGACCAGTCAGCCTCACATCTATGGTAGACAACACCTTCAGAAAGATTTATGACAAGCTGTAACATGTAAACCCAACAGGCTTCAATGGCAGATTTATCTGACTGCCCGATCTCAACTTTTTCAACAAGGTCACCAAGATATACGATGAAACCAAAACGGTCGACCTTATTTATTTTGACTTTCAAAAAGCGTTTGATAAGGTCCTCCATGAATGCCGTCTGAAAAATAAAGAAAGCGACATATGGAATTCACTGATGGCCAGGTGACTCCGAAATTTGATCACGGGCCACAAGCAACGAGTCTGTGTTGGCCAAGGAAAAAATCAGTGAGTTGCGGTAACATCAGGAGTGCCCCAAGGTATTGTTCATGGGCCAATTTTCTTTCTAAATTATATAAATGACCTCGACTTCGAAATCGTAAGCAAGTTGTCAAAATTTGTTGACGATACCAAACTTTGCCACAAATCGAACTGTGAACATCGTATTACTATGCAAAGCGATCTTGATAAACTAGTGAACTGGCCTGATAGCTGGCAAATGAACTTCAATGTTGAAAAATGCACTGTTATGCACATTGGTTCAATAATTGAAATTCTGCTTACGTGATGGCAAACCAGCATATCTAATGCTAAGTCAAGAGATCATCTTATGCGATGGGCGACGACTCCACTCTTCGTATGATAACTTGATAAACGCAGGTTCCAGCGTTGTGAAAACAGGACACGGGCGCAGCGAGTTAAGGAAGACATTACGGTCTCATCAATGGTTTCGAGCGCTGCACTTACGTGGTCGAGGCTTGTATAACAAATACGACATCTTCCGACTTCAAAGTTTCCATACTTCGGAAGGGTTTTTGATTGATGCAATGAATAGCATCGCACTGAACTTGGTGATCATCTAAGATGTTCGACTGTATTTACAAAAAAAGATACAAACAACCGGAGGGACGTCGCAAACGCCAACATCGGGAGTGAGAGCTGTCAAGAGAGTTGTAACCCCCGAACATAGCAGATGCTCACCAGCTTTTAACGACAGGTAGTTTAGAAAGTGCAAATACTTCACCCTCCGAAAGGGCACCCTCACCGTCGGTCGTGCATAACAAAAGCTTGATAGCTGACAAGGCAGATACTCGAAAGTGTCATCGCAGTCTCGCTCAGAACAGAAGTACGTGCGTTTGTCAGAATTGGTCATTCAGAGTAACCATCAGACGTTTGGTCTAAGAAAAACAAGCACAACCACTGCCTTCGAGTTTTCATTGTGTGTAATAGCTCTGGAATTAACACAATTTTCAAGTAGGAATTGCTTTGGCCCTTTAGATCACGACTGATTTAATGAGCCATCCGTGGTTTTCAGCTGGATTAAGGCATCAATGGCTCAATCAACCAGGAATGTATTGGAAACACATCGAGTTTCAAGTACAGCGGGCGCCGAGCGCAATTGTCACGTCACCAAAGTGATGCAACTGCATTAAAGTGCGAGCATACAGTCACTTGCTCAGCTAGCAGGAGCAGCAGCAACGGAGCAGCGAACTCGTTATGTATTGGTCCAACTGATTCCTCATAACCACTGATCTGCAAGTGTAAGATGCCCGTCGAGCTGTACGTCTGTCATCACCAGAGACAACATTTGAACGCTACGCACGGATGCGAACTCATAAACTGTTGAAGTGCACGCGACGGTGTACATTCATTGTCGATTACAGCTACACCTCGACAGTACCTCTATTTCATTTTTAGTCTGCATAGATGAGGGGCCGGGCACTGTGAGCAGCTCTCTCACTCTCTCTCTCTCCCGTTTTCTCCCGTAACAGTATCTTTCGGGTCCCTTCCATTGCCATCAACTTAAATTCTTACACTTGCTTCGAGAACTCAGACACTATCCTTGCAAACACGATCAGCTCCCAGTATAGTTTCATTTTTCCCACGTTCCAACCGAGAGTGACCACAAGAGTAGAGTAAAGTTGTGCGAAACGCGGATTAGTGAAGGATTATAGATGACGTTAATTAGCGGTGGGCGGGGCGGGGCGGGGGGTAGGGCGCGGTGCATGCAACTTGACTCAAGCGCCTGTACGGGGGTTCACGCAGAAACGGGGGGCGGGGGCGTAGGGTACCGGAACTGGTTTGGTGCCCGAGTCAGCTAACGGACAAGGAAGGAAAGGAGCAAAGCGGGAGGGTGACGGCCGGAGTCAGATAGGCGGCTAACGGGTGACTCATTCTGATGAATGGATGGACAGCTTTCGGATTATTTATAAGGTATGTTACTAGGTTATATATATTATTACGCTTTTATATGTTAAGAGGTTATATAAATAGAACGTTTACGCACTACCTCTGGTGTTCGCATTTCACCGGGGCATTGCATGCAAACTTGACTCATTTGGATGAATAGACGGACGGATGAACGGACGGATGAACAGACGGATGGACGGACAGCGTTCGGAAATGCATTGGCAAGGTTTACGTTTTGAACATTTTAATTTGTACTGTATTTTGATATATATTGTATTTATATATATGTTTTTTCTTCTCCAGATGGTTGTAGTGGAGTATAATTGGTCACTAACTGTTGTTCGTTATACATATATTTATTCGATTCTGGTATGAATAGTGTTATAGCAAGTTTTCTGGAGGGGGGATTGGTGCGGTAGAGAAACCCCCTAGATAGCAAGTTGGATGCGCTCCTGAAAAATTACGTGAGTTTGCTCTTGACTGTTCCTTGTCTTATAAATTTATTTCCGTGGCACGTTTGCTACGTTGTGAGTGTATGTATCGTTTTATATTTATGGATGGCTTATTGTTTCTGTATATTCTTTCTGTGGACATATATGTTGGTATTCTTATCTAGTTATGGTATATATGACTCATTTGGTGCTTAATTTGTGGGTTCGTAGTCGTTGGGAGGGGTTGGGATACTTTTGTCTGTTTTGTTCATTTATCACTATATATTCTTTTATAGAATTAATGTGGTAGGTATGTCTTAAAACTCAATTTGCAGCCTTAGTGTGCGAACGACCCTGTACGTTACCAACCTGATATTGAATGTTAGGCAATGTTTTTGCATCTTCCACATTATTAGTTAAGGAGGTGTTAATTTATCCCTGTTTTGGACAGAAGTTGTGGCTAATTTCATTTGATTTTTGTATGTACTATACCGGATTTACTATAGGTTTCAGTCATGTCCCTCGTATGTTTAGGTATCTTATTTACATTAGTTATTTGTTTGGTTACATGCTACTTTTTCTTGTTCGTCACGTTTTTAATGTATGTTTTGGGTATGCTAGAGAATTTAATCTTCCTGCTTTGTTATAACTCGTGAGTTTTAGTATAGGTCATTCAGTTTTGTATGTTCTCTGTTGAATTCCCATATTCAATGCAATCTGTTGGTTAGTCAAAACAATATCAGAATATATTACGTTTGTATCTGCAATATAGAACATTATATCAGGTTTAATTTAGTCACATCTTGTTAATTTTTCCGAGTTTTAAATATCTCCTTTCATCCAAATACAATACTTGAAGTGGTTATTATAGATGTAGAACGGTCGATTTGTTACAAACTTTGTCTTTTCAATATTTAGGAGGAGTTAGAAAGTCCCCTAGGCAAAAGCTCGTTATGTTTATGCTTGTTTGTGTAAATAGACCGATTTATTAGGATGGATACCATAATGTATTACACTTTTTAATGTGAATTATAGCAGAGTTGAGAATTTTATTTAGGTATTTTATACATGTTATTGTTGTAGGTTATTTTTTTTCCACGATAATCATAGGAATGTATGTTTAAGAGGTGTAAGTCCGTACTGCATCTTTGTGGAATTTTCGTCATTGATTCCTAGCAAATGTATAGTGTAACGTTTAGAAGACGATTTCCTGGATGAAGGGGTCCTAGAGTAGAGGTGATTTACACTCTTTGGTTGTCATTTGAAGTTCATCTATGTTCAACGTGAATTATGTATGGCCTTGTAGATGTCGATCTTAAATTGCATGGGTTTGTTAGTGAGGATATGCGACAAGCTACTCATCGTTGTAGTGGTTTACTCAAGTCATCAGTAAACAGAAGCCTAGCTTTTTATGGCCACACACTCTCTGAGACTCATTCTTGACCACTGTACAGGTCTCTGATCTTGGTTATGTCCAGGATGTGTCTTTGTTCGAGGCTGTTCAGAGACGATGGGTTAACAGATGCGAGGTACGTCTGTGGCATCATACCATGACTGGATGTTACCTCTAAATTCGTTATATACCAGTAGTAGATTGCTGAGAACCCAGTAAAGCATTTTAGAGTTATTTTTTTATGACACAGTGGGCTTGGATTTCTTACTGCTCGAGGCATAGCATCAGTTAGGTCTAGGAATTTAGTATAGATTTGAATGGTATCGTAATAAAAATAACGTTATTCTCATGAACTCGGTGTTAAATGTCAGATATTTTTAGTATGGCTGTTATATTTGTGTATATTTTTATTCATGAACCAGATCACGTAGGATATTGGACTAGGATTTGTCATCTGAGTGTGGTAGGATTCACCGTATATAATAGGTAATCAATGTTGCTTAGGGTAGAGTAGAGAATCTTATTTAGCCCTTTTTATAGTTCTTGTTTTAAATTTTTTCGCCTAATTTCATGAAATGTTGGGTATAAAATATGCCTAATTGGATGTAATGATTCAAAAATTGGTAGTTTTTACCTCTCGACACTGCATTTGGGTCCGGTTCCATGTTGCCTTGCAGAACTAATCTACCGGATTTTGTGTAGTGTTAGCGCAGAAATTATTCAATA
Organism: Gammarus roeselii; assembly: GCA_016164225.1. Lineage (NCBI taxonomy): Eukaryota > Metazoa > Arthropoda > Malacostraca > Amphipoda > Gammaridae > Gammarus > Gammarus roeselii. The sequence goes on along the minus strand of SDVV010008410.1, from coordinate 394 downwards.
ATTTATTGCTCATCTCAATTATGTCATCCGCTCGTATGTCTTTACTAGATGCTTACTCCCGCAAGTCTTACTTAAATAAATGTTTGTAAGACGTTTGCAGTTTTGATACTTTGAAGTTATTGATCAAGTCAGGCTTCGTTATGAGATTGCGTTCTAATTCAGATTATCTGTCTTATTTGAGCATTCACCAGATCCATTGTAGCATTTTTCACTTTAGGTCTGTAATGATAGCCTTAATCCTAACTCATCCTAACCAAAAATTACCAAGGAATGTATATTTTTCCCCGTTTGAATACTTATGTTAGGTATTTTAATCATTAATTTCACCTTCATCCTTATCAAATCTATCTACTTGACGCATATTTTTACCAATCTTTAGCAGATTGTGTGTCTT